>JAQQPU010017727.1:7760-18307 GCA_029168905.1 Artemia sp. Kazakhstan ARC1039
CTCTCTCTCTCTCTCTCTCTCTCTCTCTCTCTCGCTTTCCCTCTCTCTTCATTCTTCGGTAACAGTTTGTTATTTCATTTGTAAAAAAAACATTGCCATTTGATCCAGCCTCAGCCGCTCTATTATTTTGTTTTTAATAATAAATGATTCTGAAATTGATCAGCATAGTTTTTTATAAGGTCATTACTGAATTAATTTAGATTATATCTGAATCTTTTAGATATATTATTTAGATTACGTCTAAAAGAGTATATTACATGTCGTGTATATGAAACACTGTATATATAATAGAACGCTGTATATCACTAATTATATACACAATGATATGGAACAAGAAAAATCGTGTAAAAGCGATAATAGACAAAGGCATACAGGTCGTAAGTGGACTGAGGGGGGGATGGAGGTCTTTAATCTATTTTGCTGGTTAGCAAACTCTGAATTAAATTGCTACCATTACTGAATTAAATTAGATGGATTATGTAGTCTGAAAAAGTAAGAGCATGGGCAGACTGATGTCACGAAGAAGGCGCTAAGTTTGGACTATGGAGGGTACCAAAAAGGGGTTGGTCTAAAATTTATAGAATCTGAGAGTGAGGGGCCCTCCCCCCAAAAAAATTGCAAAATTTATCATCCTATTTGGTAGGGTATGTCAAAATAGCAAAGCTTCGTCGAATCTCAGTATTTTTCTATAAAAGTTTTAAATAAAATGACCACAAATGAGGCACAATGTTATTTCTAAAAAAATCAACATATTCCAAAAGGCTATATGGAGAAGCTGGTCGAACTAGAAAGTGCAAATTTATGAAAATGTTAGCAGGACAATGATACGCCAAAAGCAGTCACTGTTGTTGAGATATATTTTTATTTTTAGGAGGCAAGGTAATCCAGAAGAATCTATCCCTCTTATTGCCACAGGCAAAACTCAGTGCAGACATGAGCCAGAGGCTTCAGGAAGTAGTACACCCCAGTCATCGTCTCCGCCCCTGACGAATCGACATTTATCTGACGGAATAGACATCTCAATGATTCCTAGCGTCAACTGCATTGTGAACATGTCCCATTTTGTTGACGAGCTTACTGAAGTTATACTTCACAGATTCAAATGCGGAAACCTACATTCCAATGTGTTTATAACCAAAGTGTCGTCCATTGGACTCAGAGCCAACTTAGTCGCGGAATGTGGTGCCTGCAAGTGGAAAAAAAAATCGTAAAAAACGAACCTGATTCTCCCAAAATAAGTGTAAAAGACTATTTGACAACCTTTACAGACACCAAGCCTAAAGGAACAGCAGAGCGCTATACCAATGTACGAAGAGATATGAACTTTAAGGCTGTGTGGGGTGTTATGGGGACAGGTGGAGGCTACGTCACGCTATCTGAAATATTGGGTGTCTTAGGTATCTGCCCTATCTCAAAAAAGACATTCATGAAAACTGAATCGACAATTGGCACGGTATGGATGGAAACGTTGACGGAAATCTTACAGCAGAACAGAGGGGAGTCACTGAAAATGGTAATTCACAAAGAAAGGTTTTTGAATAGTTCCTATTGGACTACAGTAGTGTGTGACAGGGGATGGAATAAACGCAGCAAGGGCAATGACTACACAGCCAAAGGATGTGTAGGAGTCATTATTGACGCTTTCACTAAAAAACTATTATATGTGGGGATAAAAAATAAATATCGTTACATTTGCTTCAGAGCTGTGAAAAAGGGGGAAAATCCCGTCAGTCGTGTATGCTTCATGAACTATAAGGGTCCGTCTAAAAGTATGGAGACGGACATTATTGTTGAAGGTTTTCGCATTATTGAAGAGATGCACGGGTTACAATATCTTCGGTAGATTGGTGACGGAGATTCTAGCGTTTTTTATAGACTAAAGCAAAGCGTCCCGTATGGCTCGTTTATTGAAAAAGAAGAATGTGCAAATCATGTTACAAAAAACTATACGAAAAACCTCCACGGCCTTGTCAAAGCAAAAAAAAGGAATATATACTAAAGTTTTACCAAATAACATGATCCAAAAACTTACAAAAAAACCTTCGGGAAGCAATAAAGAAAAACTCAGAAGACCATGGTACAGCTGAGAAGCTGAGAGGCCTGCTGCGAAGAGGCCCCGAGCCTGTTTTCAGGAATCATTCAAAATGTGATGATGCTTGTCCAAAGAAAGCTGGATTACCCGAAGGGAGCTTAGCAGAGGATAGGGGGAGAAGCGTACCCAAAGAAGTTTTTCAAGACATACAAGCTGGTATTGAAATCGTCTGCCGGAAAGCAGACATGCTCCGCATGGATTCGACAACTAATCTTGCAGAGAAATATATGTCTGTTGTCGTGAAGTTTTGCGGTGGAAAGCAAATTAACCGCTCATAACGCTGGGCATACCATGCACGTATAAATGGAGCAAGTCTTTCTCATTCCATGTGGTCCTAAATGGCATGGCCATACCTAAAAAAAAGCTTTTGGCTCTAGCCCAGCCAAACTAATGAAGCAATACTGCGAGAAGACCAGCAGACTTCGAACGCAGCCGAGAAGAAACTTAAAGCAATACTTTGTTTCAATGGGTGGTAGATATCAGGCTAAAAGGAAAAATAATCAAAGCTTTTCTAAAGTTCTTGATTATGGGCCCAAGTGCAACAGACCTGATATGAGACCAGAGGAGCTGGAAGCTGCCAAGGTCACATACACGAAAACTTCTCTGAACTACGATCAAGCTACTTTGCGGCAGATCTATGAGAAGACAAAAGGGCAATCTTCCAATGAACAATGGATTTATGAAAAAAGCAAAAAAATCCCAAGTACTTTTTTTCATCGGATAACTTCTCGGAAAGAAATAACTAAAACAGGCCCCATTTTAAGAGACATCCGGATCGACGGCTGAAATTATCACTTGACTGAAATGATAAAGGGAAATGAATTAGAAGAAGTAGCTCTTACATTTTACGAAAAAAAATTGGCCAGCCGATTACTAAAGGTAATAACATTGGACTTTTAGTCCACCCAACGTGCCAATATCTCGCTGCGTCTTTGGACGGAATGTTGCCCGATGGAACACCAATTGAAGTAAAGACAGTGCATAACATACCAAAAGGGAAAACTATAGAGGACGGAGCTCGTATCGAAGGCCTAATAAAGGGATTCTTCCTTCAGATAACTAGTTCTGGACTCAAGATAAAAGTAAACCACAAACACTACAGCCAAATTCAGGGCCAGCTAGATATCACAAATCAAGAGCTATGTCGTCTGCTGGTCTACAATAACCAAGAAGACTGAAAAATAATACTAATTGAACGATCAATGCAGTACTGGGCAAAAGTATTTCCTAAACTTGAGCGTTTTTGGAAGGATTGCTTGTTGCCTGAAATAGTTGATTCAAGAATGGAAAGGAGTCTAGAAATAAGAGAGCCGGCATTTGTCACAATGGCCATAGATAAAAAACAAACAGTCATTTCTAGTCGTAATGAAAAATGAGCATCAAATTCTGAAGAGGCAAGCAGTAAAAAACGGAAGATTGACAAAGATTTGTCAGAAAACGAAGATTTTTCGTTTATTGATTGGTCGGAATTGGACAATGAGCAATAATTTTATATTTTAATTTGTTACTGTAAAAGGATAGCGAGCAGCTTCTACTTTCGTGTTTGGTCCGATTTCGACACCTTAAAGCTTTTTCTTTTGCCTTGCATAGTTTTTGCGAATAACGATCTGCCAAGTCCTTACTTGTGGGTAGGGTTGCCGTCCTTTGGGGTTTCTCACTATTTCTAGTAATTTTTCTATTGCTTAACGGTTTTTTGGGCTAGTGATTGTAAGTGATTTTTCCTAAAACGTAGTTTTTTCCCAAAGCTTGTGATTGTTTATTATTTAGCAAGTAAATTCTTGCGAATAAATTACCCAGGAAGCGAATTATTGAAAGCTAAAGGGATGCTTTAGTGAAAACTCTATGAAAAAAGCTTTTTTTATGGAACATTTCAATTGAATACTTATTGATTGTTTTTGTTGCTTTATTTTTATTAGCATTGTTATTAAGAAAGCCAGGTTACAGCTTTGATATTTAAAAAACCTAACGGTTATTATTTCAGGACCAAGGTTTGTTTGCTCCAGTATAAAGGTTTACATTTATTTAGCCGATAGGCCTAAAAGAAGAAAAAGTCTGAGAATAATGAAAAAATTAAAAAATAAATGTAAAAAATCTCTTTTCATGGCAAAAATAGCTTAGAGGAACAGCTAACAAGCTGTTCGAACAGTTAGCGTACACCAAAAATCTATGGAAACAACCCCTCAGTTGAATGAAAATATACAAATCTCTTTTGTCTCAGAGCAGTTCCTCACCTAACACAAAGCACCATGGATGCTAATTGTATACTTCCAAGTTCACTGGTTACAAAAGATGTCCTTATTTTTAAAAAATAGAATTTATTCTGAACAAGTAATGTGCCCTCTTTTTTGGTGTACTCTATGTTTGAGCATATCGGCTTTTTGTTGGATTAAAAATATAATTATCATCACTAGTATTATTCTCTTGTAATAGATTCAGTTTCTGATACGCATTGTTTGCTACGATCAACCGAGTACCCAGACCCCTTCATTCAGATCCTCGGTCTTAGGACAGAACCGTTATTGATAAATTTTTGATAGAAAATTTATTCATTGAAAATTTATCGCTGCTTCATGGCAAAGATGGTTCTAGACTTTTACCCTCCAAGAAAATAACCCCTGGGTCCCTTCTCCAATGGAAAATACATCCCCGCAAAAAATTAGCCCCGACAAATGCCCCCCCACCCGGACACCCCCCCCCCCCCGCTTAAGAAAACTCTCCCGCGAATAATGTTTGTATGTTTCCCAATATCAAATACTATCTGTAAGCAATGGACAAATTACAAAACTTAAAAAGGCGCTTGAACTTCTATAAAGGGGTTCTATGGTTTTTTGTAGCTAGAGAGGGAGGAACATACCTCAAAGGGTGCACTTTGATGCCAAAACATCTCAACTCTCATTGAGCCATCGGAATTAGTAGTAAGAGTATAATAGATTGAAAACTTAAATTCAAGCGTACATTCACGCCTACAAGAATATGGTCAAAAGTGTAATAGATTAAAAACTTACATTCAAGCGTACATTCACGCCTACAAGAATATGGTCAAAAGTGTAATAGATTGAAAACTTACATTAAAGCGTATATTCACGCCTACAAGAATCATTTTACCAGTAAATTCAAATTCAGGGGCATAGGCCCCCCTCTGTTCCAACAATACACACCTTACAATGGTATGAGTATACTCGCTAGAAAACGCAAAGTACGCTCTTTTTTCTATTATTTAAACAAAAGCCCTCCTCCACTGCTCTGTAGAAATAGTTGTTGTGTTCAAAAATGTCCTTTTTCCAATTATCAAAAATCTCTTTCCGGTCTAACTAAAGGCATATGTGTTTGTAATTAGAGAAAGGGTCCCTTTTGGAAGCAAAACTTCGCACGTGTCCTATCTGAAAACAAAAGCTTGGTGATCAAGACGGGTTTTGTTTAATTCTAGCCAGAAACTCAGAATTGATAGGGAGCAGGATGGAACTATGCTACATTGACTGTGTGTGTGTGAACGGTGCATGCGCTATTTATTTTTCTGTCTACTCGATAATTCACTGAGAAAGTATAATGAATATTACAAATTCAATAACAACGTAATGCTTTTCACTATTTTGTTTTGTGTGTGACTGTGTGTGTGTGTGTGTGTGTGTGTGTGTGTGTGTGTAGATTCTTTTTATTGTCTAATTAAAGGTGAGTAAAGCCTTTGAAATGTGATGCATAAGTGATGTTTGAACAATGTTGTCAATTTAACAATGGGTCTAGCGTTATGTTATACTAAAAAATTGATATTAAAATCATTAATTAAAGAATAGTACACTAAACTCAGAATTGACTTTAGGGGGTAATTTATATCATGGGAAGATGTTTTTGAAATCCCCTTCCCCCCAAACTCAAAATTTTCCAAAATTTTACTTTAGAAGCTTTTTAAATATTTTTAAAGCGCTAAGACATAGAGCGCTACAAACATCAGAATTGACTTTAGGGGGTAATTTATATCATGCCCCCTTCCCCCCAAACTCAAAATTTTCCAAAATTTTTGCTTTAGACGCTTTTTAAAAATATTTCTAAAGCGCTAAGACATGGAGCGCTACAAACATCAGAATCAACTTTAGAGGATAAATTATGTTATGGCAAGATGTTTTTGAAATCCCCCTTCCCCCCAAACTCAAAATTTTCCAAAATTTTACTTTAGAAGCTTTTTAAAAATATTTCTAAAGCGTTTTTACGTGAAAACAACTTCAACCGTGCCCAGTCCCCCGCGATCAGAAATTAAATTATAAAAAAGTTTCTTCAACTGAAAGTAAGGAGCAACATCAAAACTTAAACGGGCAGAAATAGAAGCTATTTCCCAAGATTTAGGATTCATTAACTCTAGTGTTTCCAGTCAAAAGCTATGAGCTTGAGAAAATAGCCTGATTATCGAAAAATGGAGAAACACCCTCCAAAAGTCGACAGGAATGGAATTGTCTTGAGGGGGGAATTTTCCATGGAAGAGGGGAAGGGTATTTTTACGTGAAAACAACTTCAACCGTGGCCCGTTCCCCACGATCAGAAATTAAATTATAAAAAAGTTTCTTCAACTGAAAGTAAGGAGCAGCATCATCAAAAGCTGTGAGCTGGAGAAAATTGCCTGATTATCGAAAAATAGGGAAACTCCCTTCAAAAGTCGACAGGAATGGAATTGTCTTGAGGGGGGAATTTTTCATGGAAAAGGGGAAGGGTATTTTTACATGAAAACAACTTCAACCGTGGCCCGCCCCCCGTGATCAGAAATTGAATTATAAAAAAGTTTCTTCAACTGAAAGTAAGGAGCAACATCAAAACTGAAACGGGCAGAAATAGAGGCTGTTTCCAAAGATTTAGGATTCATTATAAAAATTTTTAACAAGAAATCTCTGAATAAAATACTTTTGGAGGGATGGAAGTGGGGTGTCTTAGAGTAGTTATAGTGCTGTACTGTGGGCCAAGTTGCTAGCGAAAAACCCGTGTGAATGACTTGAAATAAAATTTTTTAATAAGAAATGGCTGAAAAGTGTTTTGGGGGAGATGGGTATTAGTCTCTCATAGGCGTGTGTTGTCTGACACCTATAAAAATAAACTATTTCCGTAAAATCTGAGCTAATAAGGGTTTTGACCGTAAACTTTAGTTTTTTGTAAGAAAATTATGGAAAATACAATTCTCTGGTACAGGTGTGAAACTTAAGTCTATTTTTGTATTGAAAAATAAAACTATATCCGTAAAATCTGAACTAATAATTCAATATTTTTTTTTTCATAAAAACAAACTTTTTGTTTAATACTTCAAAATTTTTCAACTTTATTTATTTTTTTTCTTTTTGTACATATCTTAAATTGTCAAAATATGCTTACGGTTCTAACAATTGTGCTCTATGATTGGCCAGAGACACGATGTGGCTTTCCCACTGGTATTCTATGACCGGTTGTCGACACTACCTAGTCTATTGCATGTATTAAATCAGTATTTTTACGCAGTGGAACGATAAACACATAAGTCATATCTTTAAAAAAAAAATGAAGATGGAACATTTTAATAGAGTGTCTTCACATAACAAGGTTATTTCAGCATTGAATGCCGACAAGGAGAAGTATTTAAACTATGAAACAAGTACAAGTGGTAGCACTATTGGAAATGTATGCATGCATTTGTCATGACAGTAAAGAATTAAATTTCTTTGGAATACCGAAAAAATTCAACTCTTATGATGGTGGTTATGCGAGATTGAGATCTCCAGAGATGATTGCACTCAAAGAGAATGCTAACATAAAAATAATTGTTGATGATAGAGGACAACTCCTTGCTACTGCTGAGGGTAACACATTACCTACGGATACATCCAATCATCAGCTTTCGGGTATTAGCATTCAACGGAAGGCTAATAAAAGAAAGGCCTACTCTGCTAATAATATCGTAAACCATATCTTGTTTACGTGCCGAAACTGTTACCTGTGTAAAAATAATGTGTTAATAGACAGTGAAATTGCCAGAAAAATAAAAATGGCATTGTCAGAAAATATCACTACGGAATATAAAGATGAAACGATGAAAAACAAAGCACCAGTAAACGTTACTGGCATTGATCAAACAGTCAATGAATCAAATAATACCAAAGACGAAAAGCATATTGAGCCTGTTCATGAGACACCAGTAAAAATTGTGTATGATTCAAAATGGAATAATGATTATTCTACTGATTACGAACTAAGAGAAGACAATAACTACAATATCAAGAGAGAACATGGTGAACTATTTTATGGAACAAATTCAAAATGTCCAAAGTTAATCATTGATATTAATAATGTATCATAATATATTTTTGTATTAATATTCTACATAGAATTATTTCATTAAAAATATTAAATTGTTATGTGTTCATTATTTTTTAGAGTAAGCTAGCATATCAAGCGTTTAGAATATCCATTAAAACATCGGAGATGTAAGAAAAGGAATTTGCGTACATCTATTGTCAGACGCACTATTTCCGTAAAATCTGAGCTATTAAGGGTTTTTGACCGTAAACTATTTTTTAGTAAGAAAATTATGGAAAATACATTTCTCTGGTTCAAATGTAAAACTTAAGTCTATTTTTGGATAAAGAAATAAAACTATTTCCGTAAAATCTGAGCTAATAAGGGTTTTTGACCGTAAACTCTAGTTTCTTGTAAGAAAATTATGGAAAATACATTTCTCTAGTTCAAATGTGAAACTTAAGTCCAGTTTTGAATACTCTTAATGACGAGGACTGATGGTTCTAATTCAATATTTTTTTTTCATAAAACAAACTATTTTTTTAAACTTCGAAATTATTCAACTTTATTTATTTTTTATCTTTTTTTTATACGTATCTTAAAATGACAAAATATCTTTCTTGAATTCACCTCTTGGATACACAATACAAAAATTATAAAAAATTTGTAATTTCCAGATTTCATTTGCATGCAATAGATACCGAGACTTCTATGACTCCTCCCGCAATGAATTCAGATGGTTTTAGGAGTCATCCCCCTAGCCATAACTCCATTCAACCTTGAGCGAAGGTATAAAAGTTTGATGATGTATTTCTCTTCTTAACAACTACATTAATAGCTTCCAAGATGATAGGACTCTATGACACCGAATTTATCGGTTTGAAAAATCATCTTGTGGTGTTATATTTGAATGTGCATTTTTATTATTGTCAATGGAACTCGAAGAAATTGACTGTTATCATTGAATAGTGAACTATAACATGTTTGAGTATGATAAAAGCTTGTGGAGTACTACATTACATCGTATAAACAGACTGAGATTCTACGATAGAGTGATTACACCACCTAATAATAGTGGTCAGGAACTGAGAAATGTCCAGGAGGAAGTCAGTGAAATTTGCAGCTTTTTCGGGGTTGAAGCACTCTATGTAAAGGGTAATGTACCTACAGTTAAAGTTTTAATTCAAAAGTGTGACCCTAGGATTCCACTTTTAAATCTAGAAGAATTTAAGTGTCCTAAATTTGAAGGGGTTTATCGCCGTCCTGAAGACGAGGTCAGGTTCTTTGCGCACTGGATACCTAAGGACATACCTGATCGTGATAAATGCATAAGACATGGTAAAAACTATTCTATATCATGGGGCCATCGTTTCTGGATGTTTAAGAGTGAACGTGCGTATGACTATGTTTCATAATATAATTTTGTATTAATATTCTACATAGCATTATTTCATTAAAAATATACTATGCATTACATTGTTTTGTGTTCATTATTTTTAGAGTAAGCTAGCATATCAAAAGTTTAAAATATCTATTAAAACATCGGAGATGTGAGAAAAGGAATTTGCATACATCTATTGTCAGACACATGAGGTAACATTGACAAAGTCTAGGTATCAGAATGAATAAATTCTTTATCAACATCCGTTGTTGGATATGTCATTATGTCATTATGAAAAAATTGTAAGTAAGTAGGAAGTAGGTAAGTAAGTAAGTAAGTAACAAACTCTTTCTTGAATTCATCGCTTGGATACACAATATAGAAATTTTATTATAGGAAATTATGAAAAAAAAATTGAAGAAACTCTCTATTAACATTCATTATCGATTGAAGTCGCTTCCTAGACAGACAATACAGGAATTTCACAAAATCTAAGTATAAGAGTGATTAAATTCTATATCAACATCCATTTTTCGGATACATCGGAAAAAGTTGACAAAATCTAAGTACCAGAAAGAATAAATTCATTTTCAAAGTTTTTATCGGATACATCAGATAACAGTCATATAATCCAAGTTCTATTCATTTTGGCTTCATGTGTTGTTACGTTGAATTTAGATTAGACCGGTTTTTCTTTTCATTTTTGGCTTCATGTGTTGTTACGTTGAATTTAGATTAGACAGGCTTTTCTTTCTATAGTAGAGACTAGCGTATATTTTTGAGTAGAAAAAATTCTGGTTAGCCTGAAGTTGATTGTGAGAGTGTTAG
>JAQQPU010017728.1:5540-18307 GCA_029168905.1 Artemia sp. Kazakhstan ARC1039
ATAACTGAGTGACATATTTAGCCTACTGCTTATAAATATGTGTAACTCACTGACTAGGCATATAAGTTATATACAGAAATATATAACTCAGTGACATATTTAACCTACTACTTATAAGTATGTGTAACTCACTGACTAGGCCTATCTAAGTTATATACAGAAATATATAACTGAGTGACATATTTAGCCTACTACTTAAAATATGTGTAACTCACTGACTAGGCCTATATAAGTTAAATACATATTTTCTATCTGGAAATCAGCTACGCTGAACAAAATGGCTACCTCAAAATTTTGATTGGATGTGTTTCGCGAAATAGTGGGCGTGGAAGGGGTGTTAGTTGCCTTCCAATCACTTTCGACAATTAAAAAGGGGCACTAGCAATTTCAATTTCCAATCGAATGAGCCCTTTTTGAAGTTTCTACGACAACGCGTTCTATAAAAAAATTACATGCCCCCAAGGCATAACCTAAAACCCTTGCCCTGAGGACTGTGGGGGTTGGGGTTGTCAGCCTCAAAGACCTAATTTGCAGAACTTAAAACTACGTTGAACAAAATGGCTATCTCAAAATTTTGATTGGATGAGTTTGGGGAAAAGGTGGGCGTGAGAGGAGGGTTAGTTGCCCTCCAATCACTTTCGACCATTAAAAAGGGTACTAGCCCTTTAATTTCCAATTTAATGGGCCTTTTTTGAAGTTTCTACGACAATGCCTTCTATAAAAACCTTATATGTCCCCAGGGCATAACTTAAAACCCTTGCCCTGAGGTTTTTGGGGGAGTGACCTCCTCAAAAACATATTTTCTATCTGGAAATCAAGTATGCTGGACAAAACGGCCTTCCAATCACTTTCGACTATTAGAAAGGGCACTAGCCCTCTCAATTTCCAATCGAATGAGCCCTTTTTGAAGTTTCTACGACAACGCATTCTATAAAAAACTTATATGCACCCAGGGCATAACCTACAACCCTTGCCCTGAGGGCTGTGGTGATTGGGGTTTTCGTCCTCAAAGACCTAATTTCCAATCGACTGAAGCCTTTTCGAAGTTTCTACGACAACTTCTTCGATACTTTCGAAGTGATTTTTCTCCCAAGTACCTTTCCCAAGTACCTGTATAATGAAAATAATTTTCTAATGTACGGTGATTCAGACATACATAAAAAATCAGAATTTAAAACCATGAGTCTGACACACATTGAAGAAAATGCTAAATCTAAATAAAAAGAACACTAATGAAATTCCCATTTTCGATAACCCTAGCCTGGAGATTTAGAGTCCCCCACCTTCAACAACAAGAAAAATCACATTTTTACCAGAAAAGTGCCGACGAGTCCCCTTTTCTCCCACTTTACCCCCAAGCATGATCATATTGAAAGGATGGTTGTAGAACATTTGGAGAAATCTCATTTGAACAGAAATTGCAATCGCAAGAGCCATTTTGAGAAACAAAAGAGATTGTGCCACAGCAGAGTGCTGCTGTCTATCATTTCCTGCCACATAACACCAATCTTTACCCAAAGATCTCAATCTGCACTTCAGTTTGCTGAAGTATCCACCCCCCAGCCCTCAACCTCAAAAGGCATGGAACTTTGGTGAACTTGAACAAACTTAATGTTTTTCGTTTGATATTCGATTTTCCAGAGTTCCATTTATTTTAGTGTTAACAGATGTGTAAAAGCAACTCTTGGTAGTGTTGGAGGGGGGGGGGTGACGGTGTTTTAAGATGGTAGAGGTCCATACAGAGATAGCTAAGAAACGAAAAGTCGGCCCTTTTCGCAGTTGGGTGCTCTGTCAAAATATAATAGCCACTTTCGTCACAGATATCGACGGATGCCTGAAAATAATTACAAAAACATTACTTATTTAAAATAAATTCTTTTGTAGGTGACTATAGTAAAGAAATGAATTTCTAGATAAGTTTTGTTAATATTTTAAAGGAAGCAGTTGAGCCGGGTGAATAAAAAATTCAGAGATTTTTAGGAGATGATGTTTGACCTAATCCAAGAAAACTTCGCTCACCTAGCCCGACTACTTCTTTCAAAATATAGAAAAAACTTTGTCTGAAAAAGTTTTTTCAAATAAAAGACATATGCTATATGTTCGGGGCCAAAATAATTAAGGTTGATGCACAAGTCAGATAGTTCTGGAAACCCCCTCCCTATTGGTTAGATCTAAGTTGTTTTGTCTACTTCCAACACCATGTTTTCGGTTCTAACTATTCTGCCTACCTAAAGAATCAAGGCGTACAATATATTAAAAATTAATTAGGCTCCTTTAAAAATTATGAAAATCAAGCGTAGAAGCAATGTTTGACAGATAACTGTGAGTTTTCTCCCCCACCCCTATCTGGCCTGGAATTTCCTCCCCTTACTGTGAAAAACCCATTGTGATCAATCCCAGTGTTTATACTTAGCTAAATAAAGGAGTGTAATGTTGCGTGTATGTGTTTATATGTTGTATTTGAATAAGCATGGAGAAATTATTTCTCAGTATCGGAGGGGGAAAAATCTGTTGTACAGGTTCATGTAACTATTTAAAATGAATTCTAACATTGATATTTTCACACCTGTTTCTAATTCATTGGTGTGAATTTCCAAGTGATTTTTTTTAACTTGCCAATCTGGGATTCTTCCAGAATACAGATTCGTGAATTTCTTATCTTAATTAGTGCCGAAAAACATGCACACATGATGTTTGCTAAGACGTTTAGCTTTTTTGTTTTAATTTTATCTTTTCGCAAAATGTAACAAAGAAATACAAAGTCTCAATCTGTAGAACTAAATAAACACTACTGTTTCTCTCGGTAACAGCTAATTAAAGGACATTTAATTTATTATCGATTGCAAATATTTGACAATAAAATGATACATATTGCAATCCATGGACAGAATGAGCATTAATTTTTCTCACATTTCAAGACTAAAGAGTAAATGTACTAATAATTATCAAATAGTTATGTATATGCAATGTATATGTCTATTATAGGCCCATAGGTCATTTTTATTTCTTTTGTTTTCATTTTTCCTGCCCACAAGAATTACGGAGAGACGGATCGAGTATTCCCCCTCCCCTTCTTGGATGTAAAAGATACACAGACTACAACATTTTTTTCTGTATTTGTCCCCTGGGAAAACTTTTACAGAGTTTCCTGGAAAAACCTGCGTGGGTACCCTTGGTTTGAATTTAAGTTTAAGCATAATCTAACTTCAATATTATACTGTAAGTTGCAAAATGGATATAATTATTAAATTATACCAACTTTTTGGTAATAAAATATGTTCAAGGACATTAAAGAGGGAGGGGAAAGGGGAAGCAATGCCCTCTAGAAAGTTCAATTCAAGGTTAAGCATTTTTTTTTTGAAAAAATATATTACGTATTTGGTATAGGTTCAACTTTTAATTTTACGGCTGTCAGAAATTCCGTAAGCCTGCTTCACCTTATAAATTTCTGCTAGCGTCTTTGGGAAACCAATCATCGTCAGAAGAGTGGAAAACATAACCTCTGGTCACAAAGCCACGCCGTGCGTTGCAGCCACTGTGTCCAATACTGTGGAGGACCAATAATCGCGACTATGGTTCATGACGGAGAATATTAATGTTCCTTTTCACTTTTGCCTTTTTCCTTGTAATTGGGAAACTACGGAGGTAACGTTTATGTGGACGTTGCAACGATAAAACGGATATACCAAAGCTGCTGTCCACAAAGTTTATGTTTTGATCCCTTATTTGAAAGTTCGAGGCGACTTCCTGCGGCCCTGAACAGCCTATTTCAGCTTAAGGATGTGAAGATGCGACTCAACAGCTTGCAACCCTTCCTCTGGAAACTGTGGGGGTCAAGTCATCCTTAAATACATAATTGTTAGATCTCTCGACTATGCTGAACACAATGGCTATCTCAAAATTTTAATCGGATGACTTAGGGGAATAATAAAACAATACCTTTAAGTTGACGTCATAATTGCTTATAACAGTAAACGTGTAACAAACTATCCGATCGGACTCAATTATAATCCTAGCTGCTAATCTTTACCAATTAAAACTGTAATTCAGTAGCTACGGTTCTCCTGATGCGTGTACATGACGACAATGCAGGGTTACCGCCTGCGGTGAAAGAAAGAATCGCTAGATTTTAGTGATATTTAGCAATTTTCTTCAATAATCTAGTGACATATATGCTGATTTAGTGATTTTTTCGTTTATGCAGTATAAAAAATCACTAGAAATAGTGACAAATCACTAGGAGTGGCAACCCTGAAAGAATGTAGCCCTTCCATCACAAAAATTTGAACAAACCTCAAACCACCAACACCCTATTCACCGGGTTTTGCTCAACGGACCTCGTCAGCCAGCCTAGTGATTAAGGTCCTGACAATAGAATTTGAAATAATTTTCGTTTGTTTAAGATAGAACAACCTCTTCTGATAGAGGTGTTAATGATAAGAATATAGGAACGCCCATGGCTCCAGGAAGATTGTATTGACCCCCCAAAAAATCCTTTAAAATTCAGCGTGGAAATACTTTTCCGCCAAATTTTGTAGAATTGTGGCAACGCTTTATGGCTGAAACTCATATTCCCATAATTCGTTTTCTTTAGAGAAGCAAGACAGGCCCAGACCCCAAAATATTTTAAGCTTCTTCTGAGTGAGTTGATTCATATTCATCTGAGAATTAAAGAAAAAAAAAGAGTGCCGAAAATGGAGATGAAGTGGGACAATAGTACTAGTTTCCTGGAAAGTGGAAAAGAAAGGAGAGTAAGACAGATAAGAAAAATGTCCAATCGAACGAATGAATAATAAAAAGGATGAAGTGGAAAGAGTCCAAATAATTTCAACTAAAATATAAGGTCTATAATTTTTTGATTTTTGGTGAGTACAATTCTTTCTTTTGAGGGGTAGGATGCGTATATTTTATGATTTAACTTTTAACTTTAGAAATAATCTCTAAGTGAATTTGTGGTCAGCAAAGAATGAATATATTACGAAAAAAAACTGGCCACATGACAAAGTTGAATGACATATAACATTTTGTTTCTTAGAGATATGCTTAAATTTCTGCTTACTGTCCACGTTGATATTAACTTACCCTTCCACGTGAAAAGAAATAGCACGTAGACCAACATTTCAAACTGTTCATGGCAAGGGATGATTAATTAAGAGCAATAGAAGGACATAGACCAATGAAAACTGAAACTTTAAAAAAAGTAAGTTTAGAATCCATATATACATGAAAAGGATCCGGTTTTTATGCTTCTCAAGATATAAAATTCGTTAATTATGAAGTTACTAATAGTAAGCTAGGATTAAGAGAATATGTGGATTGGATTGGGAGAGAATATTGAGATTAGGATTAAGAGAATATTAAGGAATATAATCAAAAAGAGGGGGTAGGTAAAATATCGATAAAAACTATAAAATTAACAAAAATTACGTTCTGCACGCCAGAGAACCCTAGAGTGGAATTTTCAAGTCCCTAGCGAGAAATAGAAAATTTTGCATTTTCCTCGTAAAAAATGGCCATGAATGCTTTTTAGTTGTTTTTTTTCTAGGGGATATAGCATTGAGCCATTGGTCATATGATATAAGATGAGGACTAATTTCAATAGACTTTAAAAGTCTCAGCGCTCTTCCAGTGCCACCTTCCGCCATTTTGAGCCAATAACAATGGCCAGAATAGGGCAAAAGTATAATCAACCAAAAATTAGGAGATCGGCAATCGGAATAAAAACATAAAAATACTTATTATACAGCGTTCTTGGTTCTGCGGTTATACAGCGTTCTTGGTTCATGTCCCCCACGTCGCAGTGGGGGACATATTTTCCCTCATTGTATGTAGAGTCCATACAGGGTGAACTGTTGCTATTGACCGTTTTTCTAGAAGATTTACGCTAGCGTATTGTTGTGCAGCTACTCTTAGGGGAAGGGGTTGTATTAGAATCTCTTCGGGGAAAAGTGTACATAAAACCTAAAAAAGTTCATTTTTATACCCACATTGTCAAACTTTCAATAGCATGCACTTCAAATACATACACAAAAGAAAGTCAACCAATGACTTCCCTTCTTTTTTAGGATATGGTTGGACTAAGCGTCCAATAAGGGCACTAAGAAGCGACAGTTCCTCTGTTGCTGCAGAAATGTTTGTTTTCAACAGGGAAATTTTTGGTTTCTATATGTCGAACCATTTTTAGATAAGTTGAACCTGAGTGAAAAAAACGGGGTTCCGTGAGTGTAACAGCAACCCTCACAGAAAAAAAAACTAAATCAACAATTAAAGAAGTAAAGTAAAGCAAAGGTAAGCAACTAGTAATTAAATAAAGAAAATACATCTGAATGTTATTGGGAGGGGGGCCTTGTTGTCGAAGCAAAATAACAGAAATTCAAACTTTAGCGCAAAGATTGGGGTTGCTGGGGGTAGGTCAGCAGACCCCTTTGTATTTACAAAAACCATGAGATGCTACTATGAACGGTTATAAATTGAATTCAGAAAAGACATACGTTTGCAATTTAATGTAAAGAGCGATATCAAGACAAAACTAAGTGAAATATAGAAACTTTTTCCAATTAAAAAGTAGCAAAAGAAACAAGCATTATGCAGTTTGTTACCACCTGAACGCCTAAAAATGTATACATTAAACTCCTTCCCCTTCCGACAGAAGAATTTGTTGAAAGTATTATACTCATGTAAATAACTGAACCACTTTAATTTCCCTAGACAAAGCTAAAACTAAACTACTTAATTATAACACCAAAAAAGTGGAATCTACCATAACGTAGAAAAAAATGCACCTCCCAGCTGACAAACCTTGCCGGGGAATATATATCTTTTGGCTCCATCTTTTGGCACCAGCATCGAAAAAAAGAATCAACGAACGCCATCTAACGTTAAGTGATTTTGTTTACTCTGAACTTTAAATACTTGTCCTTTCAAGTAGTTTATGCTGTAAGGGAGGTCAGAAAAGTAGAATTCTCTCACCAGTAGACCAACGATCCACCAGCTTGAAGTCAACTAGCGTACTTAACCTGCCAAGATTTATTCCAAACTAATCCAGGCTTACTTTATGCGGACTAGATTTTGGCTCAAAACAATTCTTGAAAACAAAACTCTGCCTAAGTTTCACTTGTAGAGTAGTTTCAGGTCCAAACCTATAATATTGCGGATTAATTATATAAATATTCCCGTTTGCTTGGAAATTTTCTACATCTTTAATGAAGTTGCCA
The DNA here is from genome assembly GCA_029168905.1 of Artemia sp. Kazakhstan ARC1039. Lineage (NCBI taxonomy): Eukaryota > Metazoa > Arthropoda > Branchiopoda > Anostraca > Artemiidae > Artemia > Artemia sp. Kazakhstan ARC1039. The sequence goes on from JAQQPU010017728.1 coordinate 12,755, forward strand.
GAGATTCCCCTGCAAATAGTGCTACTATTTGCTAATTCCTATCTTCCCATGCTAAATCGCTGAAGATTCACCTCTCATAAGTTTCTTAATCTTTTCGGTATAACAAGCATATCAAAATCAAACAGTTCGTTGTAACGAACTGTAAGTAAGGACTAAGGAGCGGCTCGACCCAATAGTAACTGGAACTGTAAAAAAACGAGATTTTGATAACAATAGATACATCAAAATAATTGGCTTTTTAGGCTGATCATAGGCAGCGTGCTAGCGCTGCCTAAGTAAAGAACGATGTGGGCACAATGTGTTTTTTTTTTGGTTCTCCATACCCGTGCACTTCGTATCGAAGGAGTCGTCGTAGAAACTTCAAAAAGGGCTCATTCGATTGGAAATTGGAGTGGCTAGTGCCCTTTTTAATAGTCGAAAGTGATTGGAGGGCAACTAGCCCCCCCCCCTCCCACGCCCATCTTTCCCCCAAACACATCTAATAAAAGTTTTGAGATAGCTATTTTGTTCAGCGTAGTTGATTTCCAGATAGAAAATATGTTTTTAAGGAGGACACTCCCCCACAACCCTCAGGGCAAGGGTTATAAGTTATGTCCCGGGGACATATAAGGTTTTTATTGAAATCTTTTTAATAGTACCCTTTTTAACAGTCGAAAGTGATTAGTGATTTTTTGTTGTTGTTGTTGTTGTTTGGACCAGTGCACTTCGTATCGAAGGAGTTGTCATGGGAACTTCAAAAAGGGCTCATTCGGTTGAAAATAGAAAGGGCTGATGCCCTTTTTAATAGTCGAAAGTGATTGGAGGGCAACTAATCCCCCTTCCACTCCCACCCTCCCACGCCTACCCTCCCATTTGCCCATTATGTTTAAAAACGAATTATATTACAAATATATTCTTTTCCAGTTCTTACAGCATTGAAAATAAAAATACAATTACAGTGAAATAAATTCTTTAACTTATGAGACAAGCCTATGGCTTATTCCATTTCTGATTAATAAATAAATAAAACTAAATGTTGCCTTAATATTAAATCAAAATGCACTGCGATAATGCTAATTCCCAATAAGGCATCTCAGCAGTATCCCAAGAACGAATGAGGGTATTGTGTTCAAACTTTCGGGGCTACTTCTGCTCTTAAAATTTAACCAAATCAAAATGGCGTAAGTGTGTCTAAGCTATCAAAGAAAGTAAACAGATTTTTTGTGAATCCATTTCAGGTCAACTAGAGGAGGTATGAAACAGTACTATTTGTGTCCAGATTTATAAAAGGGTGTATGTTGTTAAAAATTGCTGAAAATTTTTCTCCAGCATATAAATAGCAGGCCAAACTATAAAGTCTTAACAAACGAAAAGAATTAAACTATTATTTTCTTTTTCCCTGAAAAGACCATGTCAATATAAAACGAACAGAAATTAATTAAAAAAAAACTTTTTCCACAAAATAAGTTTTTCAAAGAAAAGTAAAGAACTCCATTATACATGGATTTAACATAAGTTGGGCGCAAAACCCCTATGCCTTCCCAACGCCAGAACAAAATTTGAACTTTACTGAAAAAAATATAAATGTTTTTACTTTTATAACTTTAATAAATCAAATAATGTTAACATTTTGATTACTAAATATCAGTATATGTATATTAAGACAATGCACATTCATTTGTATTTTTTCAGTAAAGTACAAATTTTGTTCTGGCCTTTGGACGGCATAAGGGTTTTGCGCCCAACTTATGTTAATTTCTGCTCGTTTTGAGTTTGACTCGGTTATTTATTGTAATTTCTGTTCGTTTTGGGTTTCATTTATACATCGATGCTGATTTGTGGTAGTTTCACGCTTGGTAGATTATTTTATTTTATTTTTGCTCATTTTTTGTTTAATGGAGTTCTTTACTTTTCTTTGAAAAACTTATGTTGTGGAAAAAGTTTTTTTTTAATTAATTAAATAAAAATTTAACAAGTTTTTTTTAACTGAAAGTAAGGAGGAACGTTAAAACTTAAAACAAACAGAAATTATTACATATATAAGGTGGTTTGCCCCCTCCTCAATACCTTGGTTTTTACGCTAAAGTGTGACTCTTTTTTTCCAATTATTAGGAATGACTTGTGATACACAAGGCTCATTTAATTGAAAAATTAATTTTTTTTAATTATTGTAAAGAGCGAGGTATTGAGGAGAGGCAGCCCCACTCGTACATGTAGTAATGTATGTTCGGTTTAAGTTTTAACGTTACTCCTTACTTTCAGCTGAAAAAAATCTTTTCCTTATTTAACTTCTGACCATTTTTTTTTTAATAATGCCGGGAAATCTAGCCATGGAGAATTTCCTTACCCTACAAAAAATTCCTTCATGGAAAGATCCTCCAATATAGCCCCCCACCCCGCCAGTAAAATCGCCCCAGAAAATGTCTATATACTTCCTAATAACCAATACTATACGTAAACAATTGGCAAAGTTTGTAGCTTGCAGCCCCTCCCCCGGAGATTCTGGGGGCTCAAGTTATCCTCAAAGACATAGTATTAGATCTTTCAACCATACTGAACCCAAAGGCTATCTCAAAAATTTGAATCAAACGACTTTGGGTGAAAAGTGTGTGGGAGGGGGCTAGCTTCCCTCTTATATTTTTGGTCACTTAACAGGAACTTTTGACTTCTGATGAAATGAGCCCTATCCCAATCTTCTAGGATCCCTGGTTCGATACGATCACCCCTGGGGAAAACAAACAAATAAACCCGCACCCGTGATCTTTCTTCTGGCAAAAAAATGAAAAATTTCACATTTTTACATATCCTCTTGCATATCACTTAAAACCTCTACTGTAGGGTTGTCTGATATGCTGAATCTGATGGTGTGATTTTCATTAAGATCACCATATTTTTTTGGGCGTTTCCCCTTTTCTAAAATTGGACAAATTTTCTTAGGCTCGTAGCTTTTAATGGGCAAACATTAAGCTTGATCAATTTTTTATATTTTGAAAGGATATCAAAATTTAATCCTTTTGATGCACTATTGTTATCAAGACTCTGTCTCTTAGAGTTCATGTTACTATTGATCCGAATCGCTCTTTACTTACAGTTCGTTATCACGAAGTTTTGATTCCAAACATGTAAACTTCATTAAGTTTAATGCTAGCCATCAAAATCTACGAGCGTGAGAAAATTGGCCGAACATTCGAAAAGGAGAGAAATACCCCAACAAATTAAGAGAACTTTATGAAATTCACATCATCAGATTCAGCATATCAGAGAACCCTACTGCAGAGTTCTCAAGCTCTTATCTTTAAATATGTGGTGAGTTTTTTTTTCAGAAGAAATGTCACGGATGCGTGTTAATTCCTTGGTTTGTTGTTTTTTTGTTTTATTGCATGGTAGTAGCCCGCTTCCAATTCCCTTTCCCCTCAAAGGTATTAGATTAAATTTTGAGATACCCATTTGATTTAGCATAGTTGAAAGGTCCAATAACTATGCCTTTGAGATATAATATGACCTCCCATAATCCCTGGGGACTATGTAAGTTACGAAATATGCTCATTGTTCACATACGGTATTTATTCCTGGAAAATATACGAAAAACATTTTTTGGAGGGGGGTCTTTCGGGGGGAATTTTTGAGGGGAGAATTTTTCATAAAAAGAAAACTTTTCAGGGATAATTTTACACGTGGGGAGGGAAGGGGATTTCCTGGCATGATTTAAAAAAATAGTCAGAAATAAAATGAAAAAAACTATATATTTTCAACTGAAAATAAGGAGCAACATTAAAAAAAAAAAAAAACATAATTTGTTTCTTATGCGTGGAACCTACCCCTTTATAAACCCTCACTCTTGATACCCTATTTCTCAATAAAGCCTTGATACCCTCATAAACCCTACTACTCAAGCATAAAGGCCGTTGAATTTTAATGAGAAGCATTTTGAAAGAGCTTTAAGACTTAAGCGTAAAAAGCGAGGGTTGATGATAAATAGTCCGTTTCATATACGTAGTAATTTCTGTTTGTTTTAAGTTTTAATGTTGCTCCTTACTTTCAAATGAAAAAACTTTATTTTTCTTTATTTCATACTAACAAAAGGTCAAAACAGAAGGGGTTGTGTTCTGTAGTTTCACTTTTGGTTAAAACGTAGATTTTCTTTCTGTCTTAGGGTAAGAGCGCCCAAACAACATCAAAAGAACTGAGTGATGTCCGAAAACAGCGCCAACTATATGTCTCCTCCTTAGTTTGGTGAACTGGGTGAAGTTCAACTTTCAAGCATGATTTTATAGTTGACCAATCAGAATGAAGATTTAAGACAATTTTTTTTTATCTATTTGCTGGTTCTAGCAAAAGATTACAGGACAAAGTATTAGTAAAGAAAACTTGGGATTAAATTAATGATGATACACACTTCTTATGCCAAATTCTCGCCGTTTCAATTTTTCAATTTTGTAGCGCACGTGTGACTTTAAAATAAAGAAAAGACACAGTTCATTCATAAATATTGTTTTTTTATTAACAGGTGTGCTTATCGTCGGGTTTGGGTATAAAACCTTGGCTGCAGTTGATCAAATCTGCCCAAAGAAGCAGAAGGGATCACGGTTATTGTATACATATGTAACATTCAATTATGAAACATGAACAGTTTTTCCCTCAAAGAGTTTGAAAGCTTGGTTCTTGTTTTTCGACAATTCAGTCTTTGATTTCCTTCATATCATACAGTTGAAAACTTGCATAAAATAATTTTCGGCAGGAATTTTGGACCTTTGGAGGTTGATTTTCTTAGGATTTTGAAGCAGGATTTTTGAAGTGAAGCAAGGGAAAGAACCGACATGGTATGGCATTGTAAGTTTTTTCCTCTTTTTAGCATGATTTAATGGGAGTTGAATGCTGATTAAACAGTGTCGGGATGCGAATCCACAACATAGCCTGTGCTGGATACAGTTCCAGAGTAGTGGATATTGGAATCTCTTTGTTGTTACCATTCAAACATTCCTCCGATAACAAAAGCTTTGCAGAGGAAGTTGAATTTTGTTGGTTCAATCTCTTCTGTTTTTCGTTTTCTTATATCTTTTTATTCTTTTCTCTTTTACTATGAATTTCACTTCACTGAAAGTACCATCCTTTCCGTCTTACAGCTTTCTCTCCTGTCACGAACGTGGTAACGAACTGAAAGTAAGGAGCGACCCGGCTCAATAGTAACCGAAACTCTAAAAAACGGAATTTGATGCCAATAGATATATGATAAGAATTAGATTTTTTATGCTGATTTCAAATATATAAGTTTATCAAGTTTAGTGTCACCAATCAAAAGTTACGAGCCTGAGAAAATTTGTTTTATTTTTGAAAAAAAAAGGGAAAACAACCCCTAAAGTCATAGAATCTTAATGGAAATAATACCATCAGATTCAGCGTATCAGAGAACCTAACTGTAGACCAAAAGAATATACCAAAAGAATCGTATTTTTATGTTGATTTTATATATATAGATTTCATCAAGTTTCGTCTTACCCATCAAAAATTACAAGCCTAAGAAAATTTGCCTTATTTTCAAAAACAGGGAGAAACACCCCCTAAAACTCCTAGATT
>JAQQPU010017729.1:0-18306 GCA_029168905.1 Artemia sp. Kazakhstan ARC1039
GGCACATTCCTATGTCCTTCTTTTTCATAATTAGCTGGTGGAAATATTGAACAATGTAGGCCATTTATGAAAACTTTAATATTTTTTAGGGAGGTGGGGAATGATCCAAGGGCACATTGGGTACATTCTTGTACCATTGTTTTTCAAAACTATCTGGCGGAAATATTAAACAATGTAGGTGACTTATGAAAGCTTTAATATTTTTTAATGAAGAGGGGGTGATCCAAGGGCTCTTTGGGTGCGATTTGGGATGGGATTCTCCCACACAAAGAGAATAATGTGGTTGCGGGGCAAAACTTTGATATTTTTCTATTGTTTTTTCCCTGTGTTGATGTTTTTAGTTTCATATAAACTTTCGAGTACCACTTCATAGTAAGATTCGAGGGTGGAGTTGGGCTGAGACCCTCCCATACAAATGTTTAATTTTAGTTTAATATGAACTTTCTAGTACCACTTCATAGTAAGATTTGGGGGTTGAGTTGGATGACAATCCTCCACACCGTCTTATTATTTACTGTTAAAGCACTGAGGATAGTGAAAATAAAATATGTTGTTCGAATGGGTTAATGTGATGTTTAAATCGAGTATGCTAATGGGCTATCTAATTGACTTTTAGGTATCCTTGGAAAAGTAACTTTGCCTTTTAGTTTACCCCCTCCCTCCAACCTTTTCTCAAAATGATTTGAAATATGCTTGTGGCTGTACCAATCAGACGCTACGATTCCTCATAGACATGGCACGGCTTTCCCTATGCTACTCTATGGCCGGTTGTAGAGACCACACGGTTGTACAATTTGAGAACTAAAGTTACATCAAACAACAACATAGCAGATTTTTAACATGGATCAAAGTGTAGAGTTAGAAATATCTTTTTATTGCAAGTGTGCTATTTGTAATGGGCACTATCATGACTTCAGTAGTTCGTATGAGAGTAATGCAGCAAATTTAGAAATCATGAAAATGAAATAGAAGAGGACAATCTGCGTGAAATGAGAAGAAGAATCTACGATCAAATCGTGAGAATAACAATAGGCTCTTCAGTTTCTGCTGTGGAAGAGAGTGACCAATATCACAAGAAACAATACAAACAAAGCACATTCTTTTCATTACAAGGAAGATCAGGAGTACAAAAATGGTCTCACAAAAGGAGGTTCGATATAGCAGAAAGGAAAGAATCTAAAAAAGAGACAGAGACAAGATGGATATCTCTACAGAGGGCACTATCAAGAAAAAACACGATGCATTATTCTATGATGCAGATACAGAATGTCTAAAGTTGTTCAACGATGTTGATAATGTATAATAATGTATGAAACATATTTTTATACTAATATTCTACATGGCATTACTTAATTAAAAATATAATACACAGTAATTTGTTATATTTTCATAATTTTTAGAGTGCGCTAACACCTCAAACGCTTAGAATATCTACTAAAAAGTTGAAGATGTATGATATTAACAAACATGTAATATTTTACATGCTTAGTTACGTAACAATTTCCATGCTTCATTTGCATGCAATAGATACCGAGAGTTTGAGGACTCCTCACCAGAATGAATTCTACGAGTTTTGTGACTCCTCCCCAAAATGAATTCAGATTGATTTAGGACTCCTTTCCCTAGTCATAATTCCTTCTAACCTTGAGCAAAGATATAAAGTTTGATGAAGCACTTCTCTGCTTAATTATTACATTAATAGCTTCCAGAATGATAGGACTATATGACACAGAATTTATGGGTTTTAAAAAAATCATTTTGTGATTTTATATTTGACTGTGCATTTTTATTATTGTCTATGGAATTCGAAGAAATTGACTGTTATCAATGGATAGTGAACTATAATATGTTTGGGTATGATAAAAGCTTATAGAGTACTACATTACGCCGTTTAAACAGACTGGGATTCTACAATAGAGTGATTACACCTTATAATAAAAGTGGCCAAGAACTTAGAAATCTTCAGCAAGAAGTCAGTGAAATTTGTAGCTTTTTCGGGGTTGAAGCACTGTACGTAAGGGTTAACGTACCTACAGATAAGTTTCAATTTGAAACTGTAACCATAGGATTCCACTTTTCAATTTGGAAGAATTTAAGTGTCCTAAATTTGAAGGGGCTTATCACCGTCCTGAAGACGAGGTTAGGTTCGTCGCGTAGTGGTTACCTAGGGATATACCTGATCGTGATAAGTCCATAAGACACATTAAACGCTATTCTATATCATGGCATCCTCGATTTTGGATGTTTCACAGTGAACTTAAGTATTATTTTTATGTAAATATGTGTTTTTCAAAAAAAAATTAATAAGTTTAAGCAAAAAATGTCTTTAAGCTTAACCAGTCTTTATTCTTCAGAATAGTTCTGTTCATTCAAGAAATTATGAAAAAAATTGTAAGTAAGTAACAAACTCCATCTTGAATTCGCCTCTTGGATACACAATACGGAAATTTCATTCATAAGATTATTACCAAATTGTAAGTAAGTAACAAACTCTTTCTGGAATTCGTCTCTAGGTTACACAATATGGAAATATAATTCAATAAATTATGAAAAAACTGTAAGTAAGTAACAAACTCCTTCTTGCATTCACCTCTTGGATACAGAGTACAGAAATGGCATTCAAAAAATTATGAAAAAATTGTAAGTAAGTAACAAACTCTTTCTTGTATTCGCCTCTTGGATACACAATACAGAAATTTCATTCATGAAATTATGAAAAAAATTGTATGTTGGCAACAAACTCCTAGAAGAAACAGGTTTTCTGTCAGATACCAAATTGTTCTTAGAAGTAACAGTTTTTTGTCAGTGATAACAAGTTATCTGTTAGAAGTCACAAGTTTTCTGTTAGAGATACCATATTTTGCTTAGAATTAACAATTTTTTCGTTATGATAGCCATTTTTCTGTCCGAAGTAGCAAGTTTTCCTTAACACTAAAAAATTTTCTCTTCGAACTATCAACATTTTTGCTTGATACTAAAAATTTTTTTTTACTGAACACACTCAAATTTCTCTTAGAAGTAACAGTGTTTTTTCTTAGCAGTAACAAATTTCTTCTATAAGCACCAAGTTTTCCATCAAAGATAACAAATTTCTCTTAAAAGTGACAATTTTATTCAATGATAACAACTTTTCTGTTAGAAGTAGAAGGTTTTGCTTCAAAGATACCAAATTTAATATAGAAGTAACAATTTTTTTTGTTTATGATAACAAGTCAACTCAACAACTTGTCGGAGTAACAAATTTTTCCTTAATAGTAACAAACCTTTACTTAACACACTGAAATTTCTCTTACAAGTAATTGATATTTTCTTGACAGTAACAATTTTTTTCTAATAGCACCAACCTTTCCGTCAATAATAATAAATTTCTCTTAGAATTAACAACTTTTTGTCAATGATAACAAATGATCAGTTAGAAGTAACAAAATTTCTGTCAATGATACCAAATTTTACATAGAAGTAACAAATGTTTGGTTATGATAACAAGTTTTCTGACAGAAGTAGCAAGATTTCCTTACCACTAAAAAATTTTCTCCTCGAAGTATCAACATTTTCGCTTAATACTAACAAACTTTTACTTCACACTTAAATTTCTCAAAGAAGTAACAGGAATTTTCTTAACAGTAACAATTTTTTTCTAATAGCACCAAGTTTCCCATCGAAGATAACAAACCTCTCATAGAAGTAACAATTTTTGTCAGTGATAAGAAGTTATCTTTTAGAAGTAACAAGTTTTCTGTCATAGATAGCAAGTTTTTCTTATCACTAACACATTTAATCATCGAAGTAATGGCATATTCCTAAATACTAAAAAAATTTACTTAACACACTGAAATTTCTCTTACAAGTAACAGTTTTTTTTCTTAGCAGTAACAAATTCCTTCTAATGTCATCAAGTTGTCCATAAAAAATAACAAATTTCTCATAGAAGTAAAAAATTTTCGTCAGTGATAACAAGTTATCTGTTAGAAGTAAGAAGTTTTCTGCCAAAGACTCCAAATTGTTCTTAGAAGTAACAGGTGTTTCTTTAGTGATAACAAGTTATCTGTTAGAAGTAACAAGTTTTCTGTCAAAAATACCAAACTTTTCTTAGAAGTAGCAATTGTTTTGTTACGATAAAAAGTTTTCTACCAGAAGTAGCAAGTTTTCCTTAGCACTAACAAATTTTCTCTTTGAAGTATCAACTTTTTTTCTTTAATACCAACAAACGTTTACCTAACACTACCAAATTTCTCTTAGAAGTATCATTTGTACACCAGTGATAACACGGTTTCTGTTTGAACTAGGAAAATTTCCAGCAAATATAACAAATTTTTCTTTGAAGTAACAATTTTTTAATTAGGATATCAAGTTTTCTGTAAGAAGTAGCAAGTTATTCTTAATTCCTCTCAGAAGTAGCATGTTTTCCTTAACACTAAAAAAATTCTCTTCAAAGTATCAACCTTTTTTCTTTAATACCAAGAAATTTTTACCTAACACTACCAAATTCCTCTTAGAAGCATAATTTTTTCCCCAGTGATTACACGTTTTCGGTTTGAACTAGCAAAATGTCAAAATGTTTGAGCTAGCAAAACTAATCATAAATGAAAAAGTGTTACTTCAAAGGAAAATTTGTTATCTTTGCTGGACATTTTGCAAGTTCAAACAGAAAACGTAATATCACTGGTGAAAAAATGATACTTCTAAGAGAAATTGGTAGTGTTAGGTAAAAGTTCGTTGTTATTAAAGAAAAAAAGTTGATAGTTCGAAGAGAAAATTTATTAGCGTTAAGGAAGACATGCTACTTCTGATAGAGTTAAGAATAACTTGCTACTTCTGACAGAAAATTTGATATCACAAATGAAAAATTGTTACTTCAAAGAAAAATTTGGTATATTTGCTGGACATTTTTCTAGTTCAAACAGAAAACGCGATATCACTGGTGAAAAATGATACTTCTAAGAGAAATTTGGTAGTGTTAGGTAAAAGTTTGTTGGTATTAAGGAAACAAGTTGATACATCGAACAGAAAATTTGTTAGTAATAAGGAAAACATGCTACTTTTGGTAGAATTAAGAATAACTTGCTACTTTTGACAGAAAACTTGATATTATAAATGAAAAATTGTTACTTCAAAGGAAAATTTGTTATCTTTGCTGGAAATATTGCTAGTTCAAACAGAAAACTAGATATCCCTGGTGAAAAAATGATACTTCTAAGAGATATTTGGTAGTGTTAGGTAAAAGTTTGTTGTTATTAAAGAAAAAAAGTTGATAGTTCGAAGAGAAAATATAGTTCGAAGACCTACTACTTCTGACAGAAAACTTGATATTATAAATGAAAAATTGTTATTTCAAAGAAAAATTTGTTATATTTGCTGGACATGTTTCTAGTTCAAACAGAAAACGTGATATCACTGGTGAAAAAATGATACTTCTAAGAGAAATTTGGTAGTTTTAGGTAAACTTTTGTTGGTATTAAAGAAAAAAGTTGGTACTTCGATGAGAAAATTTGTTAGGGATAATGAAAACTTGCTATTTCTGGTAGAAAACTTGTTATCGTAACGAAAAATTTGTTAGGTTTATGAAAAATTTGGTATCATTAACAGAAATCTAACTGATAACTTGTTATCATTAACGAAAAATTGTTACTTTAAAGAGAAATTTATTATCATTGCCGGAAAGGTTGGTGCAATTAGAAAAAATTTGTTACTTTTAGGAAAATATCAACTATTTCAAAGAGAAATTTCAGTGTGTTAAATAAAAGTTTGTTACTCCGATGAGAAAATTTGTTAGTGTTAAGGAAAACGTGCTACTTGTGACAGTAAACTTGTTATCATAAACGAAAAAATTGTTACTTCTATGAAATATTTGGTATCTTTGACAGAAAAGTTTCCACTTCTTTCAGAAAAGTTGTTATCATTGATTAAAATTGTAACTTTTAAGAGAAATTTGTTATCTTTGATGGAAAACTTGGTGCTATTAGAAGAAATTTGCGACTGCTAAGAAAAAAATCTGTTACTTTTGAGTGTGTTAAGTAAAAGTGTTTTTAGTATCCAGGGAAAATGTTGATAGTTCGAAGAGAAAATTTGTTAGTGTTAAGGAAAATTTGCTACTTCTGACAAAAAACTTGTTATCATAACGACAAAATTGTTACTTCTAAAAAAATTCGGTATCCATGACAGAAAACTTTTTACTTCTAACAGATAACTTGTTATCACTGACGAAAACATTTTTACTTCTAAGATGAATTTGGTATCTTTGACAGAAAACTTGTTACTTCTAGGAATTTGTTACTTACTTACAATTATTTTTCATAATTTCATGAATGAAATTTCTGTATTGTGCATCCAAGAGTCAAATTCAAGAAAGAGTTTGTTACTTACTTACAATTTTTTCATAATTTCTTGAATGAAATTTCTGTATTGTGTATCCAAGAGGTGAATTCAAGAAACATTTTGTTAATTATTTACAATATTTTCATAGTTTCTTGAATGAGATTTCTGTTATGTGTATCCAACAGGTAAAATCACGAAGGAGTTTGTTACTTACTTACAATTTTTTCATAATTTCTTGAATAAAATTTCCTTAATGTGTAACCTAGCACTGAATTCAAGAAAGAGTTTGTTACCTACTTACAATTTTTCATAGTTTTATAAATTAAATTTCCGTATTGCGCATCCAAGAGGCAAATTCAAGAAGGAGTTTGTTACTGACTTACAATTTTTTCATAATTTCTTGAATGAATAGAGCTATTCCAAAGAATAAAGATGGGTTAAGCTTAAAGATATTTATTGCTCAAACATATTAAAAAATATTTTTTAAAAAAACACATATTTACATAAAAATTATACTTAATGTTCACTGTTAAACATCTGCAAACGAGGATCCCATGATATAGAATAGTTTTTAACGTGTCTTATGTACTTATCACGATCAGGTGTGTTCCTAGTTAACCACTGCGTGAACGTAACCTCGTCTTCAGGACGGTGATTAGCCCCTTAAAATGTAGGACACTTAAATTCTCCTAAATTGAAAAGTGGAATCTTAGGATCACATTTTCAAATTAAAACTTTGTTTGTATCTACATTACCTTTTACGTATAGTACTTCAACCCCGAAAGCGCTGCAAATTTCACTGACTTCTGCCTGAACATTTCTCAGTTCTTGGCAACTTTTATTATATGGTAGAATCACTCTGTCATAGAATCCTAGTCTGTTTATACGGCGTAATGTAGCAATCCACAAGCTTTTATCATACTCAAACATATTATAGTTCAAAATCCTATGATAACCTTCAATTTCTTCGAGTTCCATAGACAATAATAAAAATGCATATTCAAATATAACACCAAAAGATGATTTTTTCAAACCAATCAATTCTGTGTCATATAGTCCTATCATTTTGGAAGCTATTAGTGTAATATTTAAGCAGAGTAGTACTCCATCAAAATTTTATATCTTTTCTCAAGGTTAGAAAGACTTATGACTAGGGGGAGGAGTCCTAAAGCCATCTGAATTCATTGCGGGGAGGAGTCAAAAAACCCGTAGAATTCCTTGTTGGGAGGAGTCATAAAACTATCGGTATTTATTGCATGCAAATGAAACATGGAAATTGTTATGTAACTAAGCTTGAAAAATATTACATGTTTGTTAATATCATACACATCCAACGTTTTTAATAGATATTCTAAGCGTTTGAGGTGTTAGCGTACTCTAAAAATAATGGAAATATAGCAAAGTAATGTATAGTATATTTTAATGAAGTAATAACATGTACAATATTAATAAAAAAATATGTTTTATACATTATTATACATTATGAACATCGTTGAACTTTAGACATTCTGAATCTACATCATAGAATGATTCATCGTGTTCTCTCTTGATAGTGCCCTCTATAGAGATATCCATCTTGTTTCTGTCTCTTCTTTAGATATTTTTTTTCTGCTATATCGAAACTCCTTTTGGGAGAAGGTTGGAGCAAGGGGGGTAACCTAAAAGGCAATGTTAATTTTCCAAGGATACCTAAAAGCCAATTCAATAATCCATTAGCATACTCAATTCAAACATCAAATTAACCCATTCGAACAACAAATTTTATTTTCATCCAACTCAACCCTCGAATCTTACTATGAAGTAGTACTCGAAAGTTTATATTAAACTAAAAACATCGACACGGAAAAAACAATAGATAAAAACAAAGTATTGCCCCGCAACCACATTATTCTATTTGTTTGGGAGGACCCTACCCCAACTCACACCCAATAAGCCCTTGGATCAGCCCCAAACTCCCTAAAAAATATTATAGTTTTCATAAGTCACCTACATTGTTTAGTATTTCCACCAGGTAATTTGGAAAAAGGATGGCATATGAATGTACCCAATGTGCCTATGGATCATACCCCACCCCCCTAAAAGAATATTAATGTTTTCATAAGTCACCTATATTTTTTAATGTTTCAACCAGCTAATTTTGAAAAAGAAGGGAATAAGAATGTGCCCAAGGAGCCATCGGATTATCCCTCACCTCCCCAAAAAAATATTTTAGGACTCAAAGTCGCCTAAATTGTTTAAAATTTCCACTAGCTAATTTTGAAAAAGAAGAGCATATGAACGTACCCAATGTGCCCTTAGATCATCTCCATGTCCCTAAAAAAGTATTATAGTTTTCATAAATTGCCTACAATGTTTAATATTTCAACTAGCTAATTTTGAAAAAGAAGGACATAGGAATGTACCCAATGAACCCTTGGATCATCCCCCTAGACTTTAGCAGTGGCGTGCTGAGATTTATCTTGTTTGTTGCTAAGCTTAACTAACAGTACTTTTTGAAAAAAATGTGTCCTCCCCCCATAGAGTGTAATCTCTCATTACCCCAAATATAAATGAGTGGCTCTCATTCCAATTAATAACTTTATTTAATTTTTTCAAATCCATCTTAAAAATAAAACTTCACTTCAAATGTCCTTCTGAACACGATCCGCAAAAATAATAAAAAATATGAGAAAAAAGGCTTAAAATGAACAAAATTTAAACTCTGTAGATTCATCTAAAATTTAATTTTTGTTTCTAAAGTTCGCACATTACCTAAAAACAAAGAACTATTCAGCGTTTCATGAATGTCTACAAACTTTATCTGCACAGTTAAATTAGCAGATCGGTAAAAATGTTTAAAAATAGTTGTTTTCAATGTGCATAATTTCTGAAAATGGTGATAATTTTCTTTTTAATATTGATATTTATACGCTTGTCTAACTCCCGAAAGATGAGGTCTGATATAACGTTCTGATAACTTTTTTCTTACACATTTATAACTCTTAATGGAGCCTCCATATGGAAAATTGGAACATGTGTATTATAGCAACCATAACCTATAAATTCTAAATTTTTTCTTAATTTTCTTTTAATATTGATATTTATAGCTGGATGTATGCAAGAACTGTTGAAGGTGAAGTGTCTAAGGTTAGTAATTTTTAGAAGTCGTAATCAGAAATCATTTAGGTCATGGGGAACTTATAAAAAGATAATGTTAAGAAAGAAAGTGTCAGAATTTAATGTTTAATCCGTTTGCTTGTCTAAATCCTGAAAGATTAAGTCTGATATAACGTTCCGATAAATTTTTTCTTACACATTTATAACTCTTAATAGAGCCTCTATATTGAAAATTGAAACTTGAGTATTATAGCGACCAAAACCTAAAAATTCTAACTTTTTCCTGAATTTTCTTTTGGTATTGATTTTATTGCTGGATGTCTGCATGAACAGTTGAAGTGGAAGTGTCTAAGGTTAGTAATTTTTAGAAGTCGTAATCAGGAATCATTTAGGTCATGGGGAACTTTTAAAAAGATAATATTAAGCAAGAAAGTGTCAGAATTGAATGTTCAATCCGTTCGCTTGTCTAACTCCTGAAAGATGAGGTCTGATCTGACGTTCTGATAACTTTTTTCCTACACATTTATAACTCTTAATGGAGCATCTATATTGAAAATTGGAGCTTGTGTATTATAGTGACTACAACCTGAAACTCTAACTTTTTCCTGTACAAACAACATCTAAAATATCACAATCGGTTTCGCCCAAATAATCCTCTAAAAGTAATTTCTGAACGTTCCTTTGTATATCGACAACTATCCACAGATATATTGAAATTCCCAGAAAGCCTATTGATTTTCTTTCGTGAATTCTTACACAATCGAAGCTCTCTATACTTGACGTAATTCCTATCTGTATTATTTACACAACATCCTATTACGTAAATTCAAGCAAATAATTCCCAGAAATCTGGTCAGATTTTCACTCCCGGTAGTATTTCTAGCTGTAATTTGGCTTTGATGTCACTTAGTTCAGTATGTTCTTTGGCCTCCCATGGGCGTGTGGCTGTGACCTCACTTCACTTAGTATGTTAACCCCCCTCCCTACTAATATAACCTAATTCTTTTTCTTGATTGACTCAAAAATTTTATGCTCAAGTCCTGGGGCTAAAGGGGCACAAATACAGAAAGTAAATAGAACAATAGTTTTCCTTAGAATTGGTTGAATTTTAATCCAATATCAACTAGAAAATTCAGTTCCAAGTCAAACGAGCTCCCTTTCATGTTTCTGTGACCACCCTTCTGTGAGAAATGACTGAGAAGAAAATTTTTTGTCACTGTCTAACCCTTTGTTGGGCCTTTTTTTAGGTAAACAATTTTTATATTTTACTTTCTGTATTTCTGTATATTATGCCTAAAGATTTTAGCATAAAAACTTTGAGCCAATCACGAAAAAATTTTGGTTTATTTTTCGGGCACTGTTCTTTTGGGTGGGAGGGGGAAATGTTGTGTCCTGGAACTTATTTTCTACATTAGGTTCGTCTCGGCTCAAAGACTTACGACTGCCATTTTCAACCTAATCAAGAATAAAAGTTTTTAAGTTTATTTCATATCCCCTAGTCCACACCTTTCCCACCAAAAAGTATCTGATTCTTGTGAACAAGGGAACGCTTCCTGAAAGTTTCTAGCCATTCACAAACTCAAAATCAAACAATTCCCACTTTCTCATCATAAAACATATTTTTAAGCCATGAGCATTACTTACAGCCCTAGCCCCGGAAATCATGGGGTCCGTGTCGTTCCCTGAGGCATATCCTAGATCAAATTAGAAAAATGGTCTCTCTAAGAACGGAGTGGTCATAGAAACTTGGGAGGGAGCTTATTTGACTGGGAACGGAATTTCCAAATTGCCTCGTACGGACCAAAAGTGATTTAAGGACAACAAAGCTCCCTCCCGTGCCCTTTTCTACTACATCTCCGAACTTTATGTGGAATTATATTAGATCCAAGTTTTGACAAAGTCGTTTTGTTAGAAACACTAAAATGACTAATAAAAATAAAACCACAGCCCTAAGAGCAATAACCCTAAATTGTTGGCGATTATTCATAAATAGTTTTTGCAGAAAAGCTCTCAGGGAAGTTTTTGCAAGGAAAGTATTGAATTTTCCTCTTTTTTGTTTCTTTTTCCTTTTTTTCTTAGATATGGATATATCCTTTTTCTAGAGGCCTTTTAAATTATAAAAAGATATTGTGCGTCAGTAAAGTGGCGTTTTCTACCATGTTCTGTCACCAACCGTCAATTTCGAAAGAATAGAAATTCTAATATGGTCAATGAATTTTCCATAATCTTTAACCCTAAATAGGTCCTTCACATTCATAAGCCATAGCAGAGTGTTGTTCTCTGCTGTTTCAACCAGAGAATATCAGTTTTTGCCCAAAGAGGGCCAAAATGCGAGGCACAATTTTCAGTAGTTTGTCTCTATAAAACCTGCTTCTTTTCATAATGTATACATTTTTGAAATGGTATGACAAGCAAACACAAGACTAAATTCTCGTCTAATTTTACTAGGTTTGAGAAAATCTTACCGGTGGCAAATCCCACTCTTCTTCACCCTCCTCGTAGTTCCTATATACTTCTTTCATCAAATAAAGACGGGCCAGAAACTTGTCTTTCGGCCACACAAATTCAGTTTCATTTTCCATATTTTTCATCTTGACAAAAACCTACAAGAGAAGATGTGAAAAATAGTGTTATACAAAATTTTATGTAGGAAATTTGAATATCCTATGCCTCTTAATTTACTATTATTAAGATACTATTAATTTAAAAAGCTTTTTCCGCAAAAGAAGTTTTCCAATTAAAAGTAAAGAGCTACATTATACCTAAAACGAGCGGAAATAAAGCCATCTAGCAATCCGAGTGTAAAACAAAAAATTCCCCGCATGGAAAATCCTTCCATAGAACGTTTGTCCTACGTTAAATTCTTCTTCTTGAGAAATTACTCCAGAAAAATTCCATCCTCGCTGTGAATTCCCGTAAGCCAATTTTTTGCGGACGATTCCATCTAAAAAATGTTCCTTAGTATACTTCCATTCGGGAAAAAGGAATGTTTTTTTATTTAATTTCTGATCGTTTTTCAGGTCATGGTGGAATCAGTAGAGTAGTACATTATACTTCTAAGGGTTTATGTTCCTTCCTATGCTATTCTAAGGGTTTATGTTCCTTCCTATTGTATTCTAAGGGTTTATATTCCTTTCTGAGCTATTCTAAGGAACCTCTACACCTTTTCAAAGAGAGTGAATAGCCTCTCACAATGTCGCATGGATTCTAAGGGTTTATGTTCCTTCCTATGCTATTCTAAGGGTTTATGTTCGTTCCTTTGCTATTCTAAGAGTTTATGTTCCTTCCTATTCTATTCTAAAGGACCTCTAAACCTTTTCAAAGAGAGTGAGCATCCTCTCACACCTATGTTCCCTTGGTACCTTTCCAAGCAAAGTGATCAAACACGTTTTGAAACTATAGTTGAGATTGTATAATGCATGCAGACTGGTTTTTGAGGAAACACCAATTTTTTAGGGACAGTCAGAGAGAGCGGAGGTTACTACATATACGATAACTTGATTAGTAATTGGATTCGAATAAAAGGAGTGATTTTCATTGCAATTCATATTAGTAAGAGAATTGAATTCAGAGAGAATAGTTTATTTGAGACGATATTAGTAGAGAAAATGAGTGGAGCATTTACACTATTGGAGGTTGATGGTGGTGCCGGTAGCAGCAGGAGCAAAGATATACGAGTACCAAAAGTGGCTGTGGAAATAACAGGAGGTTGTAGACTATGCCTTGAATGGGATGATATGTATGCTGGATATGTGATATCATTTAAAATAGAGGAGCAATTATGTTTTGCTGCGAAACTGAATATTGTGCATATAAATAGATTTCAGGAAGCATTAGATGCACTAGTGATATATATTGATGAAAAAAAAATTGAATATGAGATTATTATTGTTGTACTTATGTTCAATAAAACTGTTTCTAAATCAAAGATATTTTTCTTTCTATAGTAGAGCAAATATCTGGTTAGTCTGAAGTTTGTTGTGAGAGCGTTAGGACTCTAAAAAATGGATAGATCTGAGAAAGAGCGAGTCATGAGGAATCTTGTGGTTATAGAAAGACGTTTTATTCTAGATGATGATTTTCTAGAGCTGTCTATTCAAAGGAAGATATTTTCTCAGGGAAAGCATGTTGATATAATGAAAACTGATTTTCCGTCATTAGACTATTGCATGAAGCTTTTACGTCATGGACCAACGGCATTTACACAATTTACTGACATATTAATCACGACACAGCAAAATGATATTGTGGATATGCTTTTAAACACTAGTTTAGAAATTTAGGACTTTTTTCATGAGAAATATGGAGTTGAAGGATGTTTTACTCCTCTCTCTCTTTCTCTCTATCCCACTCAATTTGTTGTTGGTAGCTCAGTTTCATTGTAGCAGTGAGAGCGTCAATACATGAAAAAATGTTCCATACATGTCCGCTATGCATATACACACTGGGCAGCTGGTCATCATGTGAGAATTGTACAATGATTGATGAATATGATGAAAAGTGCAGATTATGCAACACGTGTAAATTGCATAGAGGATATGCTGTACAAATTAAAGGTTGTAATTCCTGTCTTGAAGAGGAGTGTGACTCTCATCCTAGAGGGCACCTATGCTCCAATTGCCACTATGATAAATGTTTATCAGTGGGAGAATACATATCCTGTTATGATTGGAAAGAATCCTAAGCTTAATTTTAGTTTATTACTAAGAGATTGGTATCGTCGTGGCTTTAGATTGTTCTGGGAGGAGGAGCCGGGTCAGCGATTCAACTGTTGGAACAACAAAAGAATATGGTTTCTACGTCATCGTTGTGAAGACAATGGGTGTTATGATTATAAACCCACTGATTTTTATTTGGCTGTGACGGAATGTGATTCACCACTTGAGGACCTGAACATGAAAAAGAGTAGTGCATGAAAGCCACATGTCTTAGTCGTTAAATCCTGTACTCTCCATTGATTTTGAATAATAGTTTTTCCACTGGTTTCAATAAAGTTGCTGATGTATGGAGTGTAGAATTTATACGATAGGCCAAGAGGATCAAAAAATTCAATATTCTTCGCTGTTTGAAAGATTCATAGCCAATGGCCTGTCTTCAAAGTCGATGGACTACTATTAACAATGATTAGGGTATCGTCAACACTTGGAATTTTTTCATTGAAGTCCGATGGTATGCAATAGGACTTGTACTGGGACATGTATGGATCCATACTAAATACGTTGATAGTTTGGTTTGTGTTCATGATGCTAGGTCTAGTAGAACACTGCCGTCGGGTGTGATTTCCCAATAGGTTTCAAATTGACTCAATGATATTAGCGTGATACTGGGTCCCCGACAAGTCTAAAACAATTACACCATGATTTTTTTAAAAACATTGAATCGGTTATTCCATTTTCAAATAGTTGGGAGTCATGATCTAGGGATTGCATGGTCAACTCATATAGAGTTCTATAGGATTTTTTTCAAATGATAGAGTGTACAGTGGAATACCATGCACTTTGCACACAAGGCTAGATAGACCAAAAAAATTAAAATCATGGGGCGAATCAGTCCAGGATCCAACGGCACTGCCACTCTTCACAAAGGCCAAAGCAAGTTTTGATGGTATTTCTCCATTGATAAATGATGAATCGGTATAGCTACGAGAGCCAGTGGCAAAGTGACGTTGATTGGTGATTGTATGGGGGACAAGAAGTTTAATGTTGATGCCATTGGCTCTCGGCTTTTCCACTGCCAATGCAACAGAGCTCATAACCTGTTGTTTTCGAACGTGGAGAATTGCCGATGTGATAATGACATTTGCATCGGGTGCTTCAGGAAGTGTTTTTCTCAAGATGAAATTCGACGGGGCCAGTTGCAACTTTATGTCGATCTTGACATTGGGGGGTAGCCATTGGGATATATTGAATATCTCATGATTTAATTTTCTTACTAGATGATACTCCTGGGTCAATGCAGTAGTCCACTCACGTCAGTATCAACACCTGATCAATATTCATAGCCCAATGACTGTCCTCTCAACTCCTTATATGCCTTTGGTGTCATCATCATAAATTGTATGTAGCTTGCATAGTCGGATAATTTATTGCTAGTGCTCACCAATGTTCCATTAATAAATACATTAATTTGTTTGAACAGGTTGTGTAGAATACAGTTTTCGTAGGAGAGACCATCGGCAGCAGTTGGAGTTGTGTTATCTGGCTTTTCCTTCACCGCAACATTTAAATCAATAAATTTTGATGACAAATCAATGAAATAGTCTTCATTGGAAAATATTTGAAAGTGTATATTTTCCGAGAGGGGTTGCTGGGGATGAAATTGTTCATAGTAGCCATACTTGACACTGACATCAACATTTTCAGCATTGAACAGATTCAATGAGGAACTGATTGATGGATGTGGTTCCTTGTGGGGGAGATAAGTCATCTTAAGAGAAGTAATCCTTCTTTGATCTAACAATATTTTTCTTTTTCTGCTTATTGGTCTTCGTTGTTTTATTCCACACAGTCCTTGTTGATGTCCTTCGCTTCCCGCCTGGGGAGAGAGTGATGAGTGAATGAAGTGCACGCATCCTTTTCAAGCCCTTTCCATTTTGCTGAGATTTTAATTGCCCACCAACGGCTCTTACTGAAAATCTAATATTTTCCTTAGCACTCTCCTTGAAATTCTTGCCCGACCCCCAGTCCTGTAGTGTGGAGGCAGCAAAATTTGATGCAGCAGGTACAAGATATTTTCTGGCAAGGGGTAGTGCAGAACGAAATAGCCTAGCAAACCAGCTACCAAGACCATAGCCAGACATTGTAGTACGGCCCTTGTAGTCCAATCCATTGCTTATTTGAAGTGGACTCAGAGCACCAACATAGCAATTGATATTGGTACAGACAATTGGAATTCTTCTATTTTTCATATTAGGAGGTGGTGTCGCCGACAATGGGTTAAAAATGACATGTAATCACTGCTAAGCCTTTTGTTATTGCTAGAGGATCACCCAATTCACTTTTTAGTGTTAACTGACAGAGTTCCAAATACGAAGTGTTTACAGGAACATACTGAACATGCTTTATATTATAGTGATGAACAAGTTCATGAGCTGATTTTCTTTCAAGAACACGTAGTTGGGGGACATTTTAATTACCAACACTCGATGTTTCCACAAAAGATGCATAGAGAAATATGCAAGAGTCCGAGGTGAAACCAGGTGGATAATCAGCAAAAATTGCTTGATCCATCCCGTTAACAGTGCCAGCGTTTTTCCCATTAATCATATTCTGTTTAAAACCAAGAACGTCTCTCAGATTATCATTGAGAATAATTATTTCAGTGTCAACAGGTGAGGTAATGTAAATCCTATCATGTTCCATTGAATAATTAAAATGGAATGTACCATTCCTATGATATGAGATTTTTCTATTGATTGTACGACACAAATCTGTCATACTATCATATTCAATATATTTCAATTTGACATGCGGATATTCACTAGATTTAAGTGCTTCAGCCCATTCATACTCGACAAAGAGTGACCAATCGAATGGTATAACTTGTATGTCATACAAACGTTCCTTTCTCAGGATGTCATAGGTATTTTTGAGAATACAGTCGACAAGAGCCACTTCATACGCACCGTCAAATTTGATGGCGGGGTAAAGTTTCGTCCAAAAACCACTTGTTTTATTCAAGTCATTGTAGAGAGGATCGGAAACGTTGGACATAAATGTTACATAGAAATCATTGGTCATTGTCAATATCTTCAAAACCGATCCAAGAATCAAAATCAGAGTTGTATCCTAGCCACCAAACAAATGACTGTTTCCTACCCCTGTGAGTACGAGTCCTTAATATCTTTTCAATTTGATAGATTTCACTATTATTTTTAACTTTTTGTAGTTCATAGTCATAAAAACCGCTGAGAATCTCTTCTTCTTTGGTATCGCGCAAACGATAAACTATGGGTTTAGTGTCTAGGATTTTTGCCACTTTAAAAAGTTCTGTGGACCACAAGTAATTACCGTTTTCAAAAACATTAGTTGTTCTATTAATTCGAACAGTATCACCAACATTAAATTTTTTCTTCTTGACAATCGTTTCATTGGAATATTGTTTAAGAAAGGTATCAATTGTATCATGACCAGAATGATGAACTTCTGTTGGGGTTTAGTTGGACAATGATCGATGAGGTTGTTGATTAAAAAACAACATGATTCTATCTAAATCATGAATAAAAGCAGATGTATTTTTCAATGTACAATATCTTGAAATTAAAATTCGAATAGTTCTTATCAATCGTTCGGCCAATACAGCCTTTATAGGACTATGACTATGATAGAGCAGTGTATTATATTTCACTAGTACTTTTGCAACATGGGGATTAACAGATTCACTACCACAATCCGTTTGAATTTTTTTATACGAATCCTGTTCAAAATACTTTCAACGGCCTGAGCAACTTCAAAACCTCTCTTCGAGCGCAATGGAATGGCATATGCATAGCGACTAAAAACACTGATTGCAAGTAGAATGTACTTGTACGGTGTATTGTGACGTCTTTGAATCTCATCTAGAGTTAAGAGATCTGCTTGCATTATATGCAATGGGAAAAGGGCTTAAGTTTTTCGATAATGATTAGTACGAAGCCTATGATTTTTATGCAGAGTGTAACTTGATTTATTTTGTAGATACTCTTGTACACTTTTAGCGTGAACACCAGTCACTTTGGAAAGAGTGGTGGGGGAACTTAAACTTCCCACTTCACCAATATTTTCATAAACATGTTTCCGAACTTCAACCATTTTGAACGTAAACGTGTAGTGTAACATCCGCTACCCTTTTGTATACTATTGGTTTGCGGTGGTTGTGGTGACGTTGACTTGATACGTCTTCGCTTTTGTCTAGCTA
>JAQQPU010017730.1:0-18305 GCA_029168905.1 Artemia sp. Kazakhstan ARC1039
GAAAAATTAGGAGATGGGTAAAACGTGTTTTTCAAAACCTAGGGGTTCGGGTAAATATGTTGATTTTTTCAGTTTTTCCACTTAAAATATAAAAAAGACACCTTTTGGTGGACCCCCCCCCCAATAAATTTATCTTCAAAATCTAGGGGGGAAGGCAAAAAACCTAGAAGGAAGGAGCACAATCCCTCCCTGTCCCCTTTGATTGATGCCACTGATATTTCTACGTGTGAAAATTTAAGGCAGTAATATTTGTATTGTTTTATCTTCTTTTTACTAAACAGTTAAACTTAAAGTATTAAACTAGCCAAAATAAAAGCGTTCCCCCCTCCCCCCTGGACCCAGCTTATGTATATTTATACCAACCTGATCAGATTAGTGCTCAACCAAGCTCTTCAAAGTAAAATTCTTTACGCCTTGAATTTAGGGTTTAGGCCTTGAGTATATTATTGCCAACTAGTATAGGCAAAATACGGTGTACTGAGCACAATGAGTATCTAAGTATATTTGAATGTAGTATAGCTTAGACAATATAGCCAATGTGGCCAGAATGATTGAGCTTAGAATAGCCCTGAGCATAGCACTGATTATAGGGAGTATATCTGAGCTTTGAGATCATGAGCATAGTATAGTCGTCGTCTAATTAAAATAAAAAAAAAATATATTAGAATGGTAAAACTTATTATTTGACAGTGAACTTCAAAAGAAAAAAAAACTTTTTTGCAAAAATAATAATAAAGCTTTGAATATTTCGACTTCATACCTGGAAGCCTTTAAAAAACAGGGGGACTGGTAAAATCAAAAGAATAAAAAATTAGCTTAAACAATTTGACTATTTGATTAGAGTCGCTTAGTATAGCTACAAAGTTAGCCGTAGTTACTGATGATATTGCAACTTAGCATAGCCAAAATAAAAAAAAAACGTAAAGGAATAATTTTACATATTGAGGATGAAAACAAACACCTCACTGCAGCAGCAAGCCTCCTGACGTCAATATAGCTGTGTACACTCCTTTTCAGATCTAATTGAAGCTTCGCTCTTTATCCCCTCCAACTAAGTTTCATTTTATAGACTGCTAATAGTGGGTACATTACCCTATGTAGCTATTTCTTAGTGAAAATTCTCATCAAAATCATTAATTTAAGACTTTCAAAATGAAACTGTGAGATGCACTCATAAAAATAATAGCCCCTCATAATAATTTTATGATATCCTTCCGAAACAAGGTCAGAAACATGAAGATATTGTGACTTGCTTCAAAACTTCAGTAGGGCTATTAACAAACTAAAAAGAATTATAGCTGTGCTCGAAAGAGCCGAGATTTGGAAAGCAGAAATAAATTAGCAATTCCTTCCGGTTGTTGTTGTGGGCAACAATCTCCCCCTTCACTTGAGATTAATGGGATGGTGTTACAATTTCTGGGGCAATCCTGAGTTAGATTAAAGTTTAGAAAAAAAGTGTCATTACTTTTCATCTCAAAAGTGGAGCACTGGCAGAAAAGTGTTGTATCGTATTCAATTTATGCTGAGAAGAATTTTCTACTGTCTAGATATTGCACTTTTTTAAATGTTCAAAACTTCTCTTTTTTCATTTTTTTTTGTAATTACGCTTTTTCTCACACAACTGATGACAACTGAAGCTTTTTCTTTCACGAACAGCGAATTAATATTTGGTGTAAGACTTGATAACGAATACTTTTGTAATACGCAACACCGAATCTTAGGACTTAATATTTCCAGCTAAATGCAAGGCAATAAAACAATTTTGCCAAAATGCCATTCCGTAGGGTATGTTCGGATTAGGATTTCAGCACCATCAGAGCTAGTAGAAAAACGCGAAAAATATTTAATCGAAGGACCCCAAGTCATATATATATTGGTTGACGGAATGTTTAGTTTTCAAGTAGGGACTGCTTGTTTCAGTATTAGATTAATCAGAATTTTTCTTGTGATTCAGGGATTTTTCAAAACAGTGATTTAGCAGACCAATTTTGAAGAAGAAAGTTGGGGGGTAGATCTTGACGAGGTAGAGAGCCTTAATGCCAAGGGGGTATTTTAAGACCCAAACATCACCGTTTGTGTGGAATATTGGGTTTTAATCTTGATCATTTTTGGTGAGGTGGAGTCTTTGGATGGATCTTTAAGATGACGTTCTTTCTTCAGGTATTTTTTGTATGTGGGTCATGTCAAATACTGGAAAACATTTATTGCCATTTCTAGCGTAATGTATTTCGGGATTTAATTGCAGCTAATTTGACATTTGTTTTGTTGTTGTTGTGATATGAATGCCTTGTTCTAAGTAATCTGTGTATCACAAGTTTTAGTGCGGGAAGGGGTATTTTTTAAGTTTCTTGCTCATAGTTTTTGGGGCCGAATATTTGATTAGATTATATATTCTAATGTCTTTTTTGTCTTTCCAAAAATTGTGATATTTTGTGTAGAAATATCTGATTTTTAAGTTTGAAGTTCAAATTGAGCCTATTCAGATCCATAAGTAATATCAAAGCATTATTTTTTTTGTATTGGATTTCACCGACAATATAAACTGATGATACACCGCTAGTCTTCACAATTGTGTTCTTTGTAGATATTTACCGTAACTTTTCTTAGCCAACTACGAGAAGGTTCTTTTGGAGATATCCTCTACTGCGTCGAAGGAAATTATCTTTTAGGAGGGCTGAAGTGAGTCCTGAGTAGTATATAATATAACGAGTGAAGCTCATCGTCTCAACTGAGCCAGGTATGAGCTTCGATAGTTCCTTGTTTTTAGCTTCCCCACTGCAATATCTTAACTAACACTAGGCTCTCTTTGACACGCGCGAATTTAAAACTTTTCTGTGGAAAACAGCTGGTACATAGGCTAAATGTCAAACTTAGGTTGATCAAAAATTGCTTTGAATGAAGAAGGGCAAACCAAAAAAAAAATATATATTGTGTTTAACAATAAAGCCAAATCAAGAAAGAACAGAAATTGCCAAATAAGAATGTTGCCGCTCCCCGAAAGACTAAAGGTCCATCCAAATTCTAGTTGTACCAAGATTTAGCAAGCGCTAATTTCGGGAATCAGTTGAAACTCACAATAGAGATATAGCTAGTATCCAGAACTGGACTAAGCCAGAACTGAATTTGAATTAATTTGAACTAGTTAAGGTTGAGCCAATCAGAATTTTCATAGAATTTTCTGATCGGCTAATACCCGAATCTCATTCAGGTAGAGGAACAACTGCAAATTTAATATCAAAAAGTGGAATGCAAAGAATTGAAATATTGGGAGGAGCTATTAGAGCTCGTCAGATCCCGTCAGGTGAAACCTTATCACTATTATCAGTTAATATAGGTTCCGAAACGGATAAATTTGAATGTTAGTAAAATCTCGTTGTGAATGGGCCTTAAAGTGTCATTGGTACCTTACTGAGAGTAGAGTTTATTTTGGAAAGTTTGTCCTTTCCATTAAGTCATTAAGAAACTAAATAATACCTAAATTCTCAAGAATTTTTTTGATATCTGTGTATTTTTAACATGGAATTTACTTTATTAGTTCTGTATGCAATAATTTTTTGTGAATATTTACTTTCCCTTTAATTAACTACTTTCAAAATATCATGAAAGGTGGATTGGCTAATTCAGACTCTGATCTTACACAATCCATTTAATTTCAGTAAATATTAGTCGACGCTCTAATCCTTTGAGATACTTGAGGAGGAGCAAAATCCCATGAAAATGTGGAATTTTCTGCTCTGACTTAAGTAACGAGGATAGCAGGAATAAACTATTCACTATCCCAGAGAAAAAATACAGTGAAAAGGAATAATATTTCATAAGGGCTGAGGTTCAAATTATTAAAAATAATCACAAGATAATCGTTTCTTGGGTTTTCAGGGTGAGTACTTCGCACAAATGTTTTAATAGGGGTGTCTCCTATAGGAAGCGCTCCCCCCAGGAAGCGCAGACACTATTATTTTATATAAATAGGAGAATGAAAAATATTTCTATTTAAATCTTGGTAACTACGAATCTCTTGATAGCCCAATAAAATATTATTCAAAAGATTGGTTAAGTGGAAGCTTAAACGGTGTGCGTGTAACTGAACCACCTTGTAACTGAACCCCAAGCAACTGAACCCCTGTAACTGAACCACCGTGTAACTGAACCACCATGTAACTGAACCACCGTGCAACTGAACCCCCGTATAACCGAACCCCCGTGCAACTGAACCCTCGTGTAACTGAACCACCGGGCAACTGAACCCCATTTAACTAAACCCTTGTGTAACCAAACCCCCGTGCAACTCAACCCCATTTAACTGAACCCCCATGTAACTAAACCCCCATACAACTAAACCCCCGTTTAACTGAACCCCCGTGCAACTGAAACACCGTACAACTGAACCACCATGCAACTGAACCACCGTGCACCTGAACCACCGTGCAACTGAACCACCGTGTAACTGAACCACCGTGCAACTGAACCCTCGTGTAACTGAACCCTCATGCCACTCAACCACCGTACTTACATTGGATAAAACACAATAGGGTTATGAACCATAGTTATTTAACTATGGTATAGTTATTTAAGATAAGATAAGATAAGATAAGTTTTATTCTTCATTAAATACACATACAATATTACATGTTATTAATCCTTCAAAGGCTCATTGGCCTGTACAAAGAGGGACGACACATGAATTACATACTCAGAGATAAAAAACAAAAGAAAATTTAAAATGATCACTTACTCACATATGAAGGAGAAGAAAAGAAAATATAGATAAAATGGAAACTATAGAAAAATTAGAATAAATAAACTAAATTTATTAATTATATTAAATAGACTCAAAAAAAGAAAAAAAAATTATATTATTATTACTATAAGCGAATTCCTATCGTCGAAACAGAATTATGTGTATTGTCAGGTAGAACCAACATCATAATAGCTGTTACGATATTATTCATATCTCTTATCCAAGATATTAAAATATCATAACTTAAGCCATGTACAGCCCTTTTAAACTTGTATTTAAAACTATATAAATTCCAGTTCAATCAGCTCTGCTTATTTCTGAGGCTAGGTAGCAAAATTGACGTTTATGGGTTATTTCAGTCATAAGGCTTATAATTATTGGACTGTAATAAGATGGTGCGAAAGCAATAAAATTTAACCCGTCTTCATGAATGCTACTCCTTAGTGAACTATACAAGTTTCAGCAATAAATATTGATAGTCATACCTGAGGCCTGGAAGTCATAGCGCAGAGAAGACCACCATAAAACAGAACTAAACATTCAGGGGACATCAACTCCACAAAAAAAAAAAATAAAAAAAAAAAAAAAATGATTCAGTTTGATTCTTAACTAAATGGTCCTTAAGAATCCTCTTGAAAGTGCCAAACAAGTGGCATTTCTGTACTGAAGAAGGCAGGGAGTTCCAAACCTGATGACAAGCGATGAGGGGATTGAAATCTGACCGCACAGTGGTAGTAGGAGGAATGCAGATAGTATGTGACGAACGAAGGTTATATGGAGCTGAATCAGAAATAATCTGAGGAGTTTTTTGAAGAGATTTTGGAAGATTGCCATGAAACTGATGAAAAACAAAAGAAGCACAAGAAAGAATGTAGATAGACTGTAGATTTAGAAGCGGTCTTGGTGAAGAACGGTTGGTGTCCATAACCAGACGCCGTGTTTTATCATACATGACAGAAGGCGACCGTAGTGTAGAAGGAAAAGTAGACATCCATACTATGGGGCAATAAGAGACATATGACTGCACAAGGCAGAAAAAAAGAAGCTTAAGAATAGATCCAGGAAAGGTGTGTTTGAGTTTTTGAATGACACCCAAACTCCGTGAGACCTTAACCCTAATCATGGCTATATGGTGTCTAAACGAAAGGTTCTCATCAAGCAGGATACCAAGAAACCGGACCAACCGATTCTTTGGTCTACACAAGGAGCCTTGTGACACCTGAAGCTGTGTCAGTTGAGGGAAAGCTACACCAATTCGAGAAAAAATAAGAAAATGTGACTTGGTAACATTCAAGGCCAAGTAATTCGCCTCAAACCATGAAACTACTCTCTCAAATATTGCCACCAGATTAGACCTGACATCACATTCCGTCCTCCCTAGAGTCCCAAAAGTGCTGTCGTCAGCAAAAGCAACGAGGCAACCTTCATTAGAAGTAGCATTGGGACACGAAGGAACATCCGGATGACAAATATTGCAGCATACTAGAGGACTGGTGTTCTTGACTGCTGAAATCAGATCATTGACATAATTCAGAAATAAAACGGGGCCAAGAACAGATCCCTGGGGGACACCATATTCTACTTCAGAAGGGCTCCGGAAAAGCGGATCAATTGAAATAAGTCTACCAGAAAGATATGATTCAAACCAAGAGAAAACATTTGATCTTATACCAATATGCGATAATTTCCAAAGAAGAATCTGATGAGTCAAAGAATCAAAAGCTTTACGAACATCCAAAAATAAAGCTGCCGGGATAAGACCAAAATCTATTGCCGAATGAATGAAATTCAAGAGAGATGCGCAAGCATGCTCTGTAGAGTGATTCGCTCGGAATCCAAACTGGAAATCATGGAAAAAATTTTTGACATCCAGAAAACTAAGAAGCCTGGATAGCATAGCCTTCTCAAAAATTTTGCTGAAAACAGATAGAAGAGAAATTGGCCCATAATTAGCAGGATCACTCCGGGACCCACCTTTATACAGCACTATAACCTTAGCTCGCTTGAGTGATTCAGGGACAATTCCATTCACGAAAGACAGATTGACAAGCTTAGTCAATGGTGACAGAATAGCAGGAAGAACGGCACGGATAACCCTTGTAGGAATTATGTCTGGCCCTGAAGACGATGAACCTTTAAGTGCATTTACGATCCGAGCTACCTCAAACTCAGAAACAGGGTTCAAGTCCATTGACTTTAAACATGGGGGTCCAAGATAGGCTCTGAAATCGCAACGAGGAGTTGTAGAGCTCACAGATGAAGCAGTCGTTTTTCCTATATTAGCAAAATAAGACGTCAGCTCTAGCTGAACATTTTCTTCTCCTTGGACAATTTTACCGTCAACTATCAGCGTTGTTGGAACTGAAGGCGGAGGGGGAGTAGGTTTAAGTACAGAATTAATAATTTTCCATGTCTTCCCAACATCCTTTCCACACTCAGAAAATTTCCTGTGATAATACTGAGACTTGGCCTTCCGACACAGAGAATTAAATATATTCCTATAGGCCTTGAACCGCTGATGATGAGAAGCAGATGACGAAGCCTTGTATAGTTTCCACAGATAATTTTTCCTTTTCCAGCTTTTATGGAGACCTGGAGTCATCCACGGATTCAGCAGTACTATCCTTTTTGAGGTATGAGGCTTTGGATTCTGGTGGCAAACTTCTAGGATACCTTCTTTTACTGAATCATAAAAGAAATCAAAAGAGCGGTTAAAATCCGATTCAGAATCCAAACTATCCCATGGCTGATCAGTCAAACGAGATTTAAGTAGACTGATCTCACTGACACCAAAACGGAAAAATGGGAGATTAGATTTAACCTTTAAACTGTTTTAAATAAAATGGTCGTCCCAATATTTAGATCGGATGTATTTGGGGGAAAAATAAGGTGTTGTGAAAGCCATCCGATCACTTTTAACTCTGAAAAAGTGCACTGGAAATTTTGATTTCCAATCGAATGAGCCCCCCCCCCCAAAGTTCATACAAACTATTTTCTACAAAAACCTTATGTGTTAGCAATGAGCAACTAGCTTAACTCACAGCCCTTGCCCCAGATGCTGCTGGTGGGGTTGTTAACCCCAAAGGCAGGGCTATTTGATCTTCAGACTATTTTGAACAAAATGTTTATTTTTATTTTGATCGGATGGGGGGGGATGTCGGTTAAGAGGGAAAGGCTGATTGTCCTGTGATTACCTTTGATTCTTCAAAATTGAACTTGAACTTTCAATATCCAATCGAATGAGCCTCCTTCAAAGTTTTTACGACCATCCCTTCTATAAAAACCTTAAATTTTAGCAATTGGTAACTTGCAATAACATACAGATTGCTGATACAGGTGTATCAGCAATTTTTTTGGAACAGCTTAGCGTATCAAGATGAAACTTCTGGGGCATCTACCTGCTACTACTGCTATTAATACTGCTCCTACTACTGTTGCTACTACTACTAATTCAACCCTATTATTACTACTACTGCTCCTACTACGACCTCTGCTACTATTAAACTAGCACTATTATAGCTACGCTAATCAAGTTGAAAATTTGACAGAATGGGGTATTTGAGGTGGAACTTGAATAAATCAAAAGACACTATGTGCATGCAGATTTTCAAAATAGCGTATCTCAAAAAGGGATTTCTGTATTAAGTTGGAGCTTTTAGAGAGTGCTTAAAGGAAAAGTCAATTCACCAAAAGGAAATATGTGCACGCTCAGGCCTGGATTTACTACTAGATCCCTAGGCCCAGACCTAGGTGCTTATAATGCCAGGGGGAACAATAAATTATCACTGAGTAATTTTTTGCTGACGAAAACTTGACTGATGTGATTTATCGTCGCCAGGTACACTCTGCCGCCACGCTGTCTATTCACAGAAAAGTGACTTTAAAACAACACAGGAATTCCATGGTCACTTAGAACTGTCAGATGTTTCCCAAGAATGGTAGCTGAGAGTTCAGTATTACCCCCCTCTTTCATCACTTTTCGCTCATCAGTTGTGTTCTATTAATTGCTTCTATGAGCCCCGAATTTTTGGGAATAACCCCGAAAATCTTGCAAAAACGGAGCAGCAAAAACGCTTGGTTCTTAAGCGTCAAATCTTTAAATCCGGCCCTGTGCACGCTACTGCTAATGCTATTACTATTTTAATTACATTTACTACTACTGCTACTACGACAACTACTACTACTACTAGTTCGACTGCTACTTCTATTGCAACCCCTTGTAAGTTAAAAGTATTAAGATGAAAATTAAGCAACTACATGACCATATAGGTTATCAAAAGGATATATCGGCAATGGGATAGCAACAGGTAATGGTATTAAGTTGAAACTTCTAGAACTTGATGAGAGGAATCTTCAGCTGACGAAAAGGCAATATGTTAATACTACTGCTACTACTAGCACTAGTGCTATTACTATTAATACTACTACTAACACTATTACTGGGACTACCATTACAGCTGTACCTTACGGTAATGAACGGTGTAAAGGTGGAATTTTCAGGGAATATTGAGGGTAGAAGGTGATCTGAATCACATCACGCCATGTATCCTAGGGACAGTTTGGTGTGTTAAAGAAAATAAAAGGTGCTATGTGCATACTGCTACTAATTCTAATACTGCTAATACGCAAGCTAAGGGTATTAAGGTGAAGCTGTCAAGGAATATTTCGGCGGATACTGAACTGAATCAAATTGACTATGATGATGCACATTCTCAAAAGGGTTGCACAGAAATATCCCAAGAATGGTTTCCATTAATAAGTTAGACCTTTCAGGATAAGTTGTGGGTGGGGGACTTCAAACTAGCCAGAAGGCTCCATGTACATGCTACTAATATTACTACTACGATTACTGTAACTAATAACGCTAAGAGTATTAAAGTGAAACTTTTAAGGAACGTTTAGAGGATGTTTTAATTAAACAAAAATATTATTTGCACGCAGGTTTTTGAAAGGGCATATAAGCGATGTCGGTACTTGTCAATTTGCTAAACCCACGCGATATATTACATAGGGAAGATGCTTAAGAAATTAGTCAAACGGGTTTCTTTCAATAGAGAATTGGATTGCAGATTGTGGTCTGTCACTGCGTTTACAATATTCAAACTTTGTTGTTTTTTTTTTGGGGGGGGGGTTAGGGGGGGAAAGGTACCTAGATTAGGTTGCGTATTTAATATAAGCTATGCTTGACCCTCCACCTCTAATGTGCAATATACAGCCGAAATTTGTGTCTAAACTATTATATTTTCATCCTATTTTGTTTTATTTCATTAGCATTAACCAAACTTTACTTCTTGCGTGGGTTCCAGCTCATTAGCATGTACTGTGATATCCTAAATATCAGAGGCAACGCTATAGCGTTGCCTATAGTAAAGACCATACGGCTCCAATGTTTTATTATTTATTAATATTTTTTCCCCAGAAGCCCTTCATATGGAAGGGGTCGTCGTAGAAACTTCAAAGGGAGCTAATTCGAATCGGAAATCAAGAGTTCTAGTGCACTTTTTAAGGGTCAAAAGTTATTAAAACTCCAGGTTCGACACAACCCCCCAGGGCCCAGGGACAGGCGTTGTAAGTGTGGGGATATAAATGGTTCTTATAGAAGGGATACTCGTATAAACTTCAGAGAGGGCTCATTTGATTGAAAATAGAAAGTTCTAGTTCACTTTTAAAGAGTCAAAAAAGACCGAAGATTAATTAGAAACCCCCCACGCCCTTTTTCCCCAAATCCCATCTGATTAATATTTTGAGATAGCCATTTTGTTAAAAATAGTTCAAACATCAGATAATAAAAACTCCGAGGTTGCCACATACCCATTTTTTCACTTTGATATCGTTACTTTGATGCCAGTTTTGATACTTTGATGAATATTTAATTTTTTGTTTTAAGTTTGATTTTGAAATAAGGATTTTTAAAAACTTGAAACTTTTTGCAATTAAAAACGAACAAAAATTAATTTAAAAAAAATTTCCGAAAAATAAGTTTTTCAAAGAAATTAAAGGCTATTTTAAACTTAAGCTCAGCAGATACAAATACCTTTTAAAATTCAAACCCAAAACGACCAGAAATTACTATTAAAGAATAAATGAAACCCAAAATGAACATAAATTAAATAAACAATCATAGCAAACATACAACAAGTAATAATATAAATGAATAAATAGATCTTAAAGCGAGTAATGCTTAGATTGAATATAAAAATCAAGCTTAAAACGAAAAAAAATATTTTCCAATTGAAGTATAAATGAAACTTAAAACGAACAGAAATAAAAAATAAACAATCAATGCAAACAAACATACAAAAGATATTAATGTAAATTATTAAATAAATCTTAAAACGAGTGAAATTTAAATTGAATATACAAATCAAGCTTGAAAAGAACAAAAATTGCTACAAACAAGAGTTTGGGTATGACCACGTTCTCTCACTGTAAAATTCTAAAACCTATTGCGTCATTGGCCCTTTACTGAAAATTATATGTGTTTTGAATAGTCTTGGAAAGTATAAACAACAGCAAATTGAATATTTGATGTATAATGATATTGATTGTTGAAAGATCCATCAGTTCAAGAATTTATTTCACTGTAATTTTATTTTTATTTTCAATGCTGTAAGAACTGGAAAAGAAAATATTTGTGATATAATTCGTTTTCAGTTAAGTGCCAATGACGCAGTTGGGTTTTGGTTTTTATTTACAGTTAAGAAAGGAGGCAGTATCCAAACACTTGTTTGTAGGGAAACTATATCCGTTTTGAATAACTTTAAAAAGAGCTACTAAATTAAACTAAATATTTGATGTATAATGATATTAATTGCTGAAAGCTCATCAGTTCAAAATGTTACTATAATTTTGGTGTTTATTTTCAATATTAAGTACAAAAGAAAATATTTGTCGTAAAATTGGTTTTCAGTAAAGTGCCAAAGACGCAGTAGGTTTTAGACTTTTACAGTGCGAGAAGGAGGTGATACCCAAACCCTTGTTTGCAATGATTTTCGTTCGTTTCAATCTTGATTTGCATATTCAATTTAAGTTTCACTTGTTTCAAGATTTATTTATTAATTTACATTAATATCTATTGTATGTTTGTTTGCATTGATTGTTTATTTAATTTCTGTTCGTTTTAGGTTTCATTTATGCTTCAATAGGAAACTATTTTCTTTTTCGTTTTAAGTTTGATTTTCATATTCAATCTATGCATTACTCGCTTTAAGATCTATTTATTCATTTATATTATTACTTGTTGTATGTTTTTTGCTATGATTGTTTATTTAATTTCTGTTCGTTTTGGGTTTCATTTATCCTTTATTAGTAATTTCTGGTCGTTTTAAGTTTGAATTTTAAAAGGTATTTGTATCTGCTGAGTTTAAGTTTAAAATTGCCTTTACTTTTCTTTGAAAAAGTTATTTTTCGGAAAGTTTTTTTTTAATTAATTTAGATAACAATTACCTGCTTACGGGTCTCCATCTCGGCATTCATTCGACTGTCTATAGCCGTTGTGTACAATTAAGCGAAACAGTACCGCAGTTTCTTATCATTTTGGGTTTGAATTATTATAGGAATTTATTTATGCTAGTCTTTGGTTTAATCCGAAGTAGGTAATTAACCTTTTTCAAACCAAACGATAAACAACTAAGAGCGTAGAAAATACCACAAAATGAAAACAACAAAATAAGCAAAGTGGTAAAAAAAATTACAGTATGTAGACGGTGAGAGCCACCGTTTACCCCCCCCCCCCGCAAAAAACATCCCTTAAGGAAAATACCCCGCGGAAAATAAAACTTCACGGAAAATACACCCTCCCAGAAAATACCTACCCGTGGAAAATCTCCCCCCCCCCAAGAAAAAAATACCTCTTGCGGTTGGTTAGTCTCCAATCACTTTCGTCTTATAAAAAAAGACTAGAAATGCCTGGTGATTATCAAACAATTTGTGCCTCCATCCACCTGTCGTCTCTCCCTTAGAGCCGATTCTGTATTTATTTGAAGGCCCAATGAGAGGTGAAATGTTTTGGCATCAAAATGCACGCTTTGAGGTATCATCAGATAACCCCATTGCAGAAGTTTCAGTTCCTTTTTAAGGTTTTTTTATTTGTCTATTCTTACAGATAGTATTTGTCATTGGGAAACATACGGAAATTTTTTGTGTGGGGGTTTGCTTGAAGATCTTTCATGAGAAGAAAGTATTTGCACGGAGGGGGGGGGGGCAAGATTTACACATAAATTCCACTTTTCCACTTCCCTTAGAACTTCTCAATTAAACTAAAAAATAGCACAACTCAAAGAAGATTTATTAATTTTGAAAACCATAATTTCAGCAAGGGGGGTATTTTTCCAGTTGATGGGGTTTTCATGGGTGGAGGAGGGAAAATTTTCCGCGGGGGAGGGGGCAAACGCTTAGACCCGTAGAAAGTGACAGGGGGAATTAACAGACATAAAAAAGAGAAATAAACCTGGATTTAAGAGTTTATGACGTCCGATTTTCTTTGTTTTTGTGACAACAAAACAGAGCCTTTTTATAAATCATCTTGACAGTAATTTATATAAAGACTTAAAAAAGCAATCAATTCCAACAGGGTTGAACATGTAAAGATTCTAACTCGTGTTTTACCCAATGTAAGTACGGTGGTTGAGTTGCAAGAGGGTTCAGTTACACGAGGGTTCAGTTGCACGGTTGTTCAGTTGCACGGTGGTTCAGTTGCACGGTGGTTCAGTTGCACGGTCGTTCAGTTGTTCGGTGGTTCACTTGCACGGGTGTTTAGTTACATGGTGGTTCAGTTAGACGGGGGTTTAGTTAAATGGGGTTGAGTTGCACGGGGGTTGAGTTGCACAAGGGTTCAGTTAAAGGGGGTTCATTTGCGTGAGGGTTCAGTAGCACGAGGGTTCAGTTGCACGGGGGTTCAGTTGCATGGTGGTTCAATTGCACGGTGGTTCAGTTGTACGGTGGTTCAGTTGCACGGTGGTTCAGTTGCACGGTGGTTCAGTTGCACAGTGGTTCAATTACAAGGGTTCAGTTGCTTGGGGTTCAGTTACAATGGAACCAGCTTAAACAACCATATTTGTCTTTAAAAAATTAGCATGATTGGTAATTCAAATTTCAATGAAAAACATCTTCATATGTAGTTTTGATAGTAGCAGCCACCAAAGTTGAAAAAAAGAAAAGTGTGCGAGAAATGAGTTAAAAACATGTGGCACCGGACAGCTTGAAAAGACATAGCTTGAATCAACAGATTGTTAGTGTTTGAATTTTTAAGAGCGAAGTTTAACTATTTTTTTTGGCTTAGTTTTTTTCACGGATCAGCGTGGTAACAAAGAGAATTGTGTAACTGCCTTAAAACTAAATATTTTGAAAACAACCATAAGAAAAATCTTTGTTAATTGTGACTTCCATTTCAAAGATAGATGAAAGGGGTAAAATAATGTTTTTATTTTGATGTGCTTTGTACTTCAAGTTTGGCTTCCTAGTTATTTTTATTTTATTTTATTTCTTCATTCATAGTAATGTCTGATTGTTTTAATCTTTAAGTTCCATAATCTACTTCTTACGGACACCTTGTCTCAAATGGTAAAACCTCTATTACCCCCAGAGGCATCAAGGGCAGCGACAAGGAAATTCCTGTCATCAGTGTATCCTACTCTCGCTATTACGCCATCCCACACGAGTAGTAGAAGTCTGACCAGGGTTGCCGCACGTTGAAAAAATCACTAAATTTTAGTAATTTTTTAAAGATTTTTATTGATTTTCTTCAATAATCTAGTGATTTATGTTATCTAGTCTTCAATAATCTAGTCTTTTAGGCAATATAAAAAATCACTAGAAATATTGATAAATCACTAGGGGCTGGCAAGCCTGAGTCTGACTCTTTTTCTATTTTAATTCAATATGTATGGCAACTATTGATAAAAATTTATTATACGACGCTCAAAGAACCAAAAAAAAAAAAAAATACTTCAGCTAGGCTTATGCACAATATTTTCTAACACTTACATCTATTTATTAGCATCTGGTTTGACTCGCATCTGATAATTGCCTCGTCTCAATTTACTGTGGCTTGCCTCGACTGTATTAAGACAAAATATATTTCTTACTTCTTAATTTTCATATGTAGACAAGACTAGCATAAATATAGGCTAGCACTTATGTTGAGCACGAGTACAAATCAAGGGGGAATCACCCTTGAGGGTAAGCTACGTTCCTTGGATTATAAGAAACATGTTTTTTGGTATTTGTATTCTCATTAAAAAAAAAATTCCTTGCCCTCCCCTATATTTCCATGAGTTACTTCTCCTAATGTTGGGGCACCTTAATCTGGCCCTGATCTACGTTCTAAGAGAAAGATATTCTTCGATGGGCTCAGTAAATTCACAAGTGTTATTACTTGCATTCATCCCAGATATAATGCACTTAAGTGATTAGTTCTATATATTAGGATTATCTATTTTTAGCGTGGGCAGAAACAACCCACCTGGATCTTTTGCAAGTGGGCATATGGCTTTTGTTCAACTGACGTGTCATGAGGGATGTGCACTATATTGAGGGAATTTGCAGTTTGTATAGATATTAAATATGCAATAAATTAGGAGGAAGTGGCAGTTGTTGGGTAAAAGAGGCTGTAGGTCACTGTATACTGTAGCGTCTCCTTTTTCCAAATATGATACACATTTCATACCATGCGTACTTGCTCTGAGCAAATACGTCACAACCTTCAGTTCAGTTGCTAGTGGTCGGACAAAAAACAGGTTCTTCCATAGGCTTCTCGTAATGTGTTCATCGGTATCTTGCGTGCGCGAAGGTGGAGTATGAATCTTGTGCAGTATTAAAAGTGTTTCCCTTTTTTCAACGGAGAATATATACTTTGTCGATACTGTATATTCTCTCTACTGTGCTGTGGGTTGACAGCTAAAGTTTTATTTTTCCAAATGTACATTTTAATTTACACAGATTTGTTGAGTCTTCACGTCTTTTTAGACATTTTATTGGGTACTTAATCCCCAGTAACCCTAATTTGTTTGTGTATGTATGCTATTACCAGACCATTTAGCCGTTTTTCGGAAATTCTTATTGCACTGAAGTGATTAATTCTATATATGGAGATAATATAACTGCAGATATGGTAGAAAGAGAGACTGGTTACTGGTTCAAGAAAGATTCAGGAGTTCAGAAGGGTTGAGTGTAATTTCTGTTTATATAAGTTATTATGATAGACTTTCTCGTAGAGAACGTGCAGGGAAACCAGCTGTTTAATACGAAGGTAAGATTCTCCTAAACGTCGACACTATAGATTAATTGAATGTCTTCGACAACAGTACAAGGAAGATTTAAGAGCGTGCAGGGAAAACATGGTGTTTATCGTGAAGGTAATTTTCCTAAAGTCTGTGGATGTAGATGAATTGAGTGTCTTTTATTACAACACTAGTGAAATGGAACTTTTGAAGGTTGCAAAGCACCTAGAACAGTGAAAATGAAATCTTAGGACGGTGTAAAGAGGGTGGCTTTGAATTGATTGGGGTGGAGGTGGAGCGTACGCAGCTGCGTTGGCCTAAAGCGGGTTGGTGTTGCAATGACTTTTTAATACTAGTAGCAGTAGTAATATTAGCAGTAGTAATAGTATTTGTAGTAGTGGTAGTAGTAGTAGTAATTAGCTATGTGGAAACTTACGCAGCCATGTACATTGTATAAATTAGGAGAAATTGGAATCAGATTTTAATGGAAAAGACCTCCATATGTAATTATGATGTTCTTGCTAATTAACGGTGCCCCAAAATAATAAGAAAAAAACTTGGGATGGGGAGTTAAATAAGCAAAAAATAAGGTAAAATCATAGGGAACCAAACAGCTTAAGAAGGTGAGTAGTATCCCCGTAGTCACTTCTACAACACCCATAGCAGATTAACATTGGGATTTCTACAACATGCCCTGTTTCTACAGCATGCCTTCTTACGTCACAAGGCTCTATTTTTCAGGTGACGCAATATTTTTTCAGTATTTCCATATGATTAATCGGATTGTGGTCGGACATTTAACAAGTAGCAAAAATAAGGAATTAACAAGGGAAATGGAGCTATTAAACCCTCGCACTTGCGTAATGCTGTTCCAATATTTCCCCTAGCAACCGCCATTTTGTGACGATTTGTAGGAACTTTTGGAACATCTATTGTTTTCTTGTATTATCCTCCCTCTTTTAAATAGATGCCCCCATTTACGAGTCTATTGTTTTCCCTAGAAGATGTCCCAGTTGGTCCCTCTATAAATAGAGGTCCCATATACGATAGGATTTTAAAAGCCCCCATTGGAAATAGCATAGGATTTTAAAGGCATCCCTAAGAAAATAGCATAGGATGTTAAAGGCACCCATAGGAAAACAGCATAGGATTTTTAGAAGGCCCTGGTTTCTGGAAGGCCCATAGAAAGGTTTCTGGAAGGTCCGTAGCAGATTAACATAGGATTCCGAGAAGGCCCTATTTTCACGACAGCCCTATGACGTTACGACAACCCTGGTAAGGTCCCGACAATATGCCCTGGCAAGATTCCCGGGATTCCAGGTGTTTCAGTATTTTTTATGTGATTAATCGGAGTGTGGTCAGTATAATACACACGTAGCAATAATGGGGAATTCTAAGTGGAGCTATTAACCCCTTGCACCTGTGCAATACGGTTCCAGGTGTTCAATTAAAGGGGACACAGCTGGCGACACACCCTCGCGCTTTAAATAGGTCCATAGGAAAATAGCATAGGATTTTAAAGGCATGCACTCTCTTTTCCCATAGGATTTAAAGTCATGCCCTGTTACGTCACGACATCCCTGGCAAGATTCCCATAAGAGCCCTGTTTCCAGCTGACAAGATTCCCGCAACATGTCCCTGTTTCCAGATGTTCTATTAAAGGGAATACATCTAGCGAGATTCCCACGAGACACACCCCTAGACGCCATGACGTGACACAGCACACTCCCGATTTAAATGGTCAGCTGTAATATGCATGACGAAATTTTATGTAACCTTGTGACAGGATCCATGGGAAATCCCCGCTTGTACGTTAACGACGGCACACAACTTGCCCAATGAAGGTTCACATATCTTATGTAAGGACGGCGCACGTCTTACGTAATAAGAGCATGTACCTTATATAATGACAGTGCACACATCACTTTCATATAATACTTTTTGGGATTATATTTTTCGTCGAAGCATTCGAAGCATTTTTTTTTCTTTAGTTGTTTGCCCTCGCTAGGACTCAAAGGATCAATTTCCTTCCAATAGAACAGCACCTGAAGCATCAAGACCAACAAGTTATTTAAAAAGTATCGAGAACTAAATTATAAGAATAACCTTTTACACGCAAGGAGAGCTCCATTTTTTCGCACACGCTAGAATGTCATGTTTCGTGCACCTGCGACAATTGGCATGAAGACAGAAAACATTTATTTTCAGACATTATTGTTCTTAAGGTATGTTTAGCGATAAAAGACAGAAGGGGTGCTTAAACTTTGTAAACACCTGGGTATTAGAGACACATCTTAAACAACATATCTAAAGGATTAAGCTTATTGTAAATAAAAGTTCTACTAATA
>JAQQPU010017731.1:0-18304 GCA_029168905.1 Artemia sp. Kazakhstan ARC1039
TCCCAGTATAAAATACTATGCGTAAACACTGGGCAAATTTCAAATTTCCTAAAGACATATGTATTTGAGCCTTTATATATAGTTTACTGAACAAAATGGCAATCTAAAAATTTTAATAAGATAACTTTGGGAAAAATAGGGCATGGGAGGGGGCAGCTGCTCTCTAATCGTCTTGATCTCTTAAAAGGACCACCTAAGCTTTTAATTTCCGATCTAACGTACTCTCTTCAAACTTTCAACAACCATTATTTCGATAAGATAACCTCTGAAAAAAAAAAAAAATAAACACACATCCATGATCTTTTTTCAGGTAAATATAGTAAAATTCCACATTTTGTATATTGGAGTCTATTCAAATTTAGGGGTTGTTTCCCCCTTATTTAAAAAATCAAACAAATTTCCTCTTATGGTGATTTATAATGAGCATATTAAGCTGCTTCTTTTGATGCATCTACTGATATGAAAATTCGCTTTTTTTAGAGTTTAGGTTACTATTGAGCCGAATCCCTCCTTACCTATATTTGGTTTCCATAAAATGTTTGATTTCAAAAGTCTTTCATGACGATGCATGGGTTCTAGTTCTAATGGTGGCAATCAGGAGAGGCAGGGATTGCCTTTGCCCTTGAATTTCTTACCCCCTGCTTGAATGCAGAAATAAACCTTTTTAAATTGAAAATTATTATACACACGCAACACGATAGTATTGCCTCTAGTCAAGGCCATAAGGCTTCAATGTCTTATTATTATTTATTTATTTTATTTTTTTCCCCATAAGCACTTCACACGGAGGAAGTTGTCATATCAACTTCAGAGAGGGATCATTTGATTGGAAATTAGAAGTTCTAGTGCCTTTTTTAAGAGTCAGGAGTGATCGGAGGGCAACCACCCCCCCATATAGTTCAAAGGAAAGATAAAAAATAAACTCCAGGGTCTGCTAGACCCCCAAGGTACCGAGTACAATCGTTGTAAGTTTACCCTGGGAGGATATATGATTCTTATGGAAGGGATGATCGTATAAACTTCATAGCGACCACAGGCAAGAAGTGAAAGCTATGTCAACTCGCAAGATTGCTTTGTCAACACTAACCGTTTCCACAGATTCGTACCAATTACGTTATTCTAGACATATTCTAGTATTTATGTCACGCTGCATAAGACTTACCAGCCCCTTTGACTTACCTTAACGGATAAGCGATTTTAACCCTTTACCACTTTCATAAAATCCAATTAAAATAAGAATATTATCGTCCTCTGGTTTCATCCTATTATTCAAGTAATTAATTAAGACCGTTCAGACCAGAATTATGCAAAGGAGACACCTTTTGATACCTTTATTAATGTATGCAATACTGGACAAGATATGAGATACCTTTAAACTACAGGTTATTAACCTTTTTGACAACTATTGGCCCAGAAACCTGTCTGGTTGGCTCAGAAACCTGAATGGTAGGTCTTGCCGCTTCTGAATCTATTGATATGTTACTACTTACAATATCATTCCCTTTTTATAAGACTACGTCTGTATATAAACTGACTTATCTTTTTCCAGGAAATGAACAGTTTCTCAATCAACCAGCCAAGCTTCGGAGTCTGCCTTCCTTCTTCCTGTTCTAGTGAGGATATTAGCCTAGCTTTGACTGGAATGACGAGCAATTCTCCATCCATTTTCGGGCCTCCTTTTGGTTTTTACGCCATTACAGATGAAAGTTTTTGCACCTCTAGTGAGAAACCTCCATTGGTTTTAAGTGCAGGAATGATAGGAATGATGTACGAATTTTATGGTGTGATTTTAGAAATATGTATTTTTCTCTCCCTTTGAAGCCCTACTCTATCAAAAATAAAAGCAATCCTATAAGATGACTTAGATTCTGGGTTACTTGGTCCAGTAAAGCCTATGGACGAAAATAATTCTTTATAAC
The DNA here is from genome assembly GCA_029168905.1 of Artemia sp. Kazakhstan ARC1039. Taxonomy (NCBI): domain Eukaryota; kingdom Metazoa; phylum Arthropoda; class Branchiopoda; order Anostraca; family Artemiidae; genus Artemia; species Artemia sp. Kazakhstan ARC1039. Next base: position 1,920 of record JAQQPU010017731.1, read on the forward strand.
TCTTAAGTATTTGTTGTTTTTATCGCTTGGTGTTCATATTAGTTCACAGCAATTTTTCTATTAATATTGATTTTATTTTAATACTAATACTCTTTTAATAATGCTTTTTCTTTTAATAATTTCTTTTAATACTTTTAATATTTGCTCAGAAGTGAGTTTTGAGCTACAACTTTCAATTTTAATTGACTTTCTTTTCAGAGCTGTCCTGAGCGTCATTGGTGTGTTTCTTATTCTTGGAACAGGACTAGACATTCTTATTCGATACAAAATTGTTAAAAAAGGTAAGAATTACCCTGCTTATTACGATGTTTTTAATTTATCGACGAAAAATGAAGTAAGCAGAAGGAAGAGCTCACCCTAGGGTCTATGTAGTTTTTAATAAAAAGCATATAATTTGTCCCGAACGCCACTAATAAACTGAGAAATTGGGAAAGATCCATTTTCTTGTGATCAAAAGCTTCAAGTTTGACCTTTACGCATTTCATGAACTCTTGGGGGCTAGACAGACGTAATGTTTTCCAAACTAAAATACCGTTATTTCTCAATTTATTCTACAGTTTATTCTACGCCATCTTTTGAACTATGATTTTTTTTTCTTGTGTGACAGTTCATTTGGAAAATAGGCTTACTTTAAGTTTGAGTTCTTTTCTAGGTATTTTTGAACATTCTAAGTTTGAAATTTGTAAAGTTATTTACAATCTACCTTAATATGCTATCTGATGTCTAAGCAAGTAAATTGTCTTAGTTGTGTGTCATTATTATAGATTCTTAACATCATTCATAAAGGGCTACGTTACAGTATCTACAAAAAAGCACATAAAAATATATAAAATTCATATAAGGTCCTGTAGGTTTTATCAAAGTGCAAATTGAAGAGTGGAACTCCATTTACTTTACATAGGACATTTGAGACATAAACATGAATTGTATATAACTTGCTTAATTTGAAAGGTGCTCACCAAAGTTCCATTTATGTAGACACTGATTTGCCTAAACAAATTGTGTAGTGCACAATTTCAGAGGATAGCCCCTCGGCTGCATCGTGTCAAAAGGCATAAACCCTATCGGGAAAAACTGCTAAAAGTAACTGACATCGATCAAATTCCAACTTCTGAAAGTTCTGAAACTTTAAAGTGCCAAAACAAGAAGAAGAGTTATCTAAAGTTTCATCAAGTGTTTTAGACGTAATGTCTCATTTGTATCGCGGGTAAAGTAAAAGAGTCTTGACTTATCTCTCTGAAACTGAACATGTATAAATTGACGAGGAAAAGAATTAAACCACGAATTAAATTAAAAGAATTAAAACCACGACAATACCAGTCTCTTAAAAATAAACTAAAATGACTTTTATGTTTTTTGGCAATGATGCTAGGGTAAGTGTTTTCCCAATAATCACACTTATCAAAGTGACAATTGGAGCACAGGAAACCTGTATTTTGAAAGTCACAAATCTCTACTTCGTATCCTCTTTGCACTTTACATGGATTGCATAATTTACACTTTTCATTATAGTCATCAACAAAAGTACAATTCTCACTGGATGGCCAGCTGCCCAATGCATACATGCCTAATGGAAATATATAAAATATTTTATGTTGATTGTCTCACTTCCAAAACGAAACTGACTGGGAAAAATAAAGGCTTCTAGAAGGAGGAGTGACTTCACGAAACCTATTCAAGTTATTTCCTGCTGCTTTTCAAAATGGCAGTTTAGATAGTGTTTAAAAGCAAAATCACAGTGTCATTTCGTTTTGTTTCAATTAATATATCAATAAATTGAGTAAATGCTTCCAAACCCCGACGTAAAAAATTAGTATAATAGTCCAAAAATGTTGACTCATTTCTCATTATGTTGTAAAGCATTCCTTGAGAAAATATTTTCCTTTGAAGAGATAGCTCTAGAAAATTATCATTTAGAATAAAACATTTTTCCAATTTTACTAGATTCTGTACGATTTTTTGGTTCTCAACTTCAGTCATTTTTAATCCTGACACTCTCACTACCGACTATAGACTACCAAAAATCTCACGAGTAATAAACTCGTGAGAGTCTTTTTATGGATTGATTCAGATTGTTGTCCAATATATTTCACTTGTGCATTTAATCCGTCTTGTAATCTTTGTATATGCATATATTCATTTTCAATGCGAAGCACGGTGGTTTTTCCGACTTGAATTTCCATAATGATATAACATACCGTGTAAACATCCCGTGCTTCATTCGTTTTCTTCATTGTAAATTTTTACCTCTTTTAGTCTTAATTGTAATTTTTAACGACAACTTTAGAAAATTATGAAGATTATAATATCTTTTCAAACTTGTAAATAATAAATAAATAAAACCAAACTGATTAATTGTAAATGTGAACTATGGTAAAACGGTACTTATGCATTATATCGTACCCACGCTATATACTCTATCGGAAAACACTAAAGGAAACCAGTCAAACGGGTATTTGCAATAGAGAAATCGATAACAAAGCGTGGTTTCTCATAGCGTTTCCAATATTTAAAATATTGTTATTGGGGTTTAGGGGGGAAGATACCTAGGTTAGGTTATGTATTTAATATATGCTATGCTTTTCATTGTAGGGTGAGCCGGCAACCTCTTGTAATTTCTACTGCATCGTTAGGCACTCTAGCTTTCATTTCACCACTATAAGTGCCTTCCATATCCAACAGAGTAAAAGCATATATTACTAAGGAATATTATCCTTGATGTTCACACACTGAACTCTTTTTTAATATTGAAGCAAAGTCACGCTAGATTGTGTCACCCACAACTCTAATTACATAACAGCCAAAAGTAAACATTCCCTATTACCCCTCAAACACCAGATGGATGTCGTGGAATGACGGGCACCGCTTGTGTTGCAGTATAGGTATGTCATAGAATCCAGGGCTCCGATAGAATCCAGGTATAGAAATCTGCCCCGGACCATAGAGGCATCACTACTGGCCTTCTCTTTATTGTTTTGTATTCACTCCTTTATTTGCAATATCTTTTCTCTATTAATTATTTTTATCGTTATGCGTGTGTTGTAAAGGAAACTTATAATGGACGTTTACGAGGTAAATCTTTGAAGCTATTGTTGGAAAGATAATATTAGGCTTTGTTCTTAGATACAAAATAAATTTAACGATTAATTACCAATGGTAATGATTAACTTCTAACGGTTTATTTTTTACCTCAGCTCAAACAATAAGAGTGACTGTTTTTCTGTACTAAAGTACCTATGGATTTCTTTTTTATTATTATGCAGCGATTAAAGTACTCCCTTTAATTTTGGTCTTTACCTATAACCAATTCTGTAATTTTAATAGTGCATTTTACTTCTAGAAAACAATATTTTAGTCGGAATTTTACTTTCCTTCTCCATGATTGAAAATGGACAGAAATTACTTACTGTTAGAAGTGGAGATAAAACACTCTCTTGCCTGCATGGGATCAGGTTCATCAGTTTTACATGGATACTCCTCGGCCACACCTATTTACTTACATATGCATCTTTTCCAAATGCTAATATTGGCCTCATGGCCAGGGTAAGTTCTTAGCTCTTTCTCAGCCTAAAATATAGCTCTAGAAATATAGCTCTAGATTATTTAGTTTTGAAAAGAAAGTAGGGATTACTTATAGAAATCGGAACTGGCTCTAATGTCAAAAAGTCACAACGCTGTCTTGTCTCATCATTTGCTCTCATCATCATGTCTCATTTGTCTCATCATCATGTTCATTGTCTCATCATTTGCTAAAACTTTTGAATTGTGTCGTTTTTCAGACGACGAGATCAAACACTTATTGCTAGATAGCCACCTACACTCTAATTACATTAATTTTTAATTATTACAATAATTACATTAATTGGAGTAAAAAAATCTAAGAAATGTCATATGCTAGATAGTGTTTTTCCGCATTTTCCGCTATTATAAGTAGATATAGTTTAGTTGTAAATAGATACTCATTGGTTAAATCTATACTCTTTGGCATTAAGTAGGTGTTTCTTGGTCACACTTATCCTCTTATCTTAGTGCTGACTAGTAACTAAAGAAAAGTATTTGAAGTAAGTAATCAGTATTATTCTCGCTTAAAAGGGAATGCATATTCACCCTTCGGAACTAGTGATCTGTGTGTACATTTTTTTTTAAAATCCTGAGTTAAATACACCAAGTTCATTATACACCAGCTATACTTATTTTACCGTGTCTGATAAAAAACATAGCTGTTCAATATCAGATAATAATGGAAGGGTTGTTTCCTCTGCTTCTCTTTCAAAATAGTTTGTGTGCAAACTAAAATTACGTATTCACATTGCCACCCACGTGGTAAAGGGATAAAGGAGTTCACTAAAGTACACGATTTTAACCCACTCCCCTGGAAAAAAAAATCATTCTTAAGATCCAAAATTCCTTTTTACACTTAAGACAACCACCCCCCACCCCATTCACTAATAGATTGTTTAAAGCTTTAATGCTTATAGTATTTCGTAAAGAATTATTGTAAAGACGTTTTATTTTAACATGAACCTTGACTTTGTGAAAAGTGGTTGCTTCCCTCTCACATTTGAACAAGATTTGGTCAGATACAACGGATATTATGAAAGACACATATCAAAGGTTCTCACTTCTGTAGATTCTTCAGTACACGGTTTGGTGTTCTTCGGAAAATATAATTAATGTTGTAGTTTTCTAATTTCAGAACCAAAAGTAAGTTAAAGTGGGAATAGCAGATTCTTAATTCCATTGCCCTGAGAAATCCAAATTCCAACATCTGAGAAATCCGAGAAATCGTATTTCAGTTTTCACGTTTTCATTCAGACTTGGATAAAGTAAATCATATCCATTCACAGATATATAATTAGAGTAATTGAGTGTCTTTTCGATATTGTTTTAAGTAGAACAAATATTTTTGTAATTTGTAGGATGCGTTTTTGAGCCCTTTTCCCATTTGCCCTGACTATTCCAAAACACGAGACCTCAAAAAATAAATTTGTCCTAGGGAGAATGAACCAATGGTAAGGACAATTCCTTTTCGCGTGAGAAGTATCAGAAAGTAAATGATCCGAAACTGCATATCTTTTTCATTTGATTTATTATTTCTGTGTGCCTCTGAACAATAAACTACCAAGCATAGACCAATTTTACTGCACCACTATATTATGTACAATGAAGTTGTCAAAAAATCTTTTAATATTTGTGTATAGGAACACTTATTCCCACGCATTAAAGAACAAAGCTATTGCTTGTAAGTATGGTACATTGAGATCTTTAGAATACATATTGTTACATGTATGGGGGGATATTTCCTCCCTGAATTTTTTTTGGCTTGGTTAGAAACACTCTAGTTCGACCTTATCTGAAGAGATAACAGGTGTTGCCTCGTAGCCATTAGCGTATTTCCAAATATTTTTCAGTTTCCCCACTTCCAACAAAAATGCAATAACACCACGGCCATCAGATTCCCGCCTTGTAAAACTTCGAAACAAAAAATTGTTTTGCCTCTTTTTTTATATTTACTATCTTTATATGTGAGAAATAATTGAGTATCAATGTATTTATGTATGTATGTATGTATGCTCTCGAAAACAGCTCCATATTTTTTCGGCAAAATTGGCATCTATTTTGATGCCAATTTAGGGCTATTGGGATATTCTCGAAAAAAAAACGATCGAGATAGGTCAAAAGTCTGAAAAAAATCGTTAAGAGCCTTAATTTTGGTTTTTGAAAATGACGTCAAATACTATGTTATTACATCACATAAGCATTTGTTATGACGTCATATATGGTATCATATAAGTATTTTCTTATATGATGTTATGCATAGACTAAATAAGATTGTTGAGTTTCCAACGCAACAGTTATTTATATTATATTATGTCTGTTGAAAGGCACAAAAAACGAAAATTTGCAGTTGTAGTTATTATAAATGATGATTCTTTGGAACCATTACCTGATCTATCAAACGTGATAAGATGCGAAAGGAAAGGCCAATTGAAGGAAATGCCGGGTTCTTCTCACTAATATGATTTAAAGCCACGACAATACCAGTCTCTAAAACTAAACTAAAATGACGTTTAGGGATTTTGGCAACGATGCCAGGGTAAGCGTTTTCCCATTGATCACATTTATCATAGTTACAATTGCAGCACAGGAAACATGTAGTTTGAGAGGCAAAAATCGGTTCAAGACAGGAGTTAAAAGCTTTAATTCAAGCTGCGTATCCTCAATGCAATTTACACGGATTGCATAATTTACACTTTTATTTATAGTCATCAACAAAAGTACATTCTCAGAAAATGGCCAGCTGCCCAATGCATACAAGCATAATGGACATATGTAAAAAAAAATTTTTGTTGTTGACTGTCTCAATTCCAAAAAGAAACTGACTGGGAAAAATGAAGTCCGTAATTGAAGTCATCAAATTACGTGTGGCTCAACCTTCGTTTTATTATTTTTTTTTAGTCATTGGGTGGAAAATCAGAAATTTCATTCGGCTTATGCCGTTTTAAGTAGATTTTTATCTTTAGAAGCATTGGGGGTTAAGGAACTAGACTGTAACATACTTATGGGAAAGACAAATTGCAATAAAAATGCAATATAAAAAATGAAATATTGTGGAAAATAGAAACTAACCAATCAACCGAAGACGAAGTTCATGTATCCCCTACAAGTTGGCTGGGCACGTTCTTTGGATGAATGATGACAGATTACTAAATATTGTCCTTTTTGGTGAACCGTCTAGGGCTAAAGGAAAAGCAGGTCGTCCACTGTTGGGGTGGGAGGATGTCATAAAGAAAGATTTGAAGGAAATGGGAACTTTCTGGGAGGGTGTAAAGAAGGAGGCTTTGAATAGAATGGGATAGAAGAGAAGACTGCGTAGCTGTGCTGGCCTCAGGTCGGCTTGTTGTTTCGGTGAGTTGTTAATATTAGTAGTAGTTAAGTCGAGTGCTGAATGCCCTATTTTAAATCTACCCGGGGAACAAATTAGAAGAATTATCTGAAAAATTTTAATTTAAAGTTGGCATCACCATTTTACCACCAAACAAAGCAGTGTATGCTTTGTGTTTTTATATTCTTAATTGTCTATGGTTGTTGATTTCATAATTAAAACCACAGCCCCACTAATTTCTAATATTTTGTTTTAGCAATTTAGAGATAACATAGCCTTTCAAGCAATCACCAACTCCTTCCCAGCTGTTGATACATTTTTCTTCCTTTCGGGACTTCTTCTTTGTTATTTATCAATGAAGACGTTGAAAAAGACCAATTCGAAATGGGGGATGACTTCAAGAATCAACCCAGCCATGGTTATTTTGCAGCGATATATTAGGTAAGTAAAATAAAGACATTTGACATTGCCAGTTACGCTACTTGGAAGGGGAAGGGGGAGCTTTGTGTCTAGCCCCTAAAGTCCACAAATTATTTTTATTATTGCCTTGATCCTTTTTGTTTGCAACCCTTCCAGTCAGTTTGGTCATTCTAAATTTGAATTCCACTCTTCTTACTATAGTATCAGCTCTCTTGGAGTAAACTCTTTTTTATGCGCCAATTAGCCCTGTAAAAGAGTTAAATTTTGCAAGGTAGTTGGAGGCTCAAGCTTCAATTCTAGGCAACAAAAACTGGCTTTTACTCACATGGCAACAGAAAATGGCTCTAGAGGATCTTTATTTACTTTTTCTTTATCCTAAAAGCACGGTGTTGAGAATTCGGTAGCTGCTTCGATACTAAAGCAGGAAGTCCTGCTTTGTCATAAAATACACTATGAATTCAAAATACTCTCAATCTTTATGAAGAATCTTATGAAAACTCAAAACTACTCTTATGAAAAATGTTACAAGTAAAACATAAATCTTGAAATATCGGATTTCTTAGCCACGATAGTATATTATAGAAGATAGTAAACCAGGCCGGAGGGGGTTGTACAGAAGGATTACATTAAATTATAATGATTACCTTGCATAAAAAGTTAATATTTAGGATATGTTGCTAAAAAGAAGAGTTTGTGAATCAAAAGTAGTATCCCCGCCATTGGTCTGACAAGGTCCTTATCCCTTCGAATCCCAATCCGAACGCTTTTTTTTAAGTTTTAGGTATTAAGCAATTCCCTGGGAGCCCTCTGAAGTCACACAGATCTGTTTCTACAACATGCCTCTTTTCTAGGCAAGAGTCCTGGGTTTTTCAATTACTTGGAATGTGGTCGGGATAATAGACAAGCTCAAATAATAGGATCTGGATCTAAGCTGCTTCTAAAATTCTAATCTTCGTTTGCAGACTTATTTTCCTATTCTTCCAAACTTTTTTTAACTGTGATAAAACACCCTGAGCCTTGGCTATTCTACTTTTGACATTCTTCACTGCTCCCACCATCTTTACTAATAATACTACCAGGGTAAGTGAAGCTGTCCACCTGATCAATCTTTTCATTACCCAGCTTCGCCTTTTCATCTTCACTTATTCCTAGCCTTAGTGACTTAGTCTTCTTAACATTAATTTCCAACTCTGAACTCGAAAAACCTCTAAAACTTCATTCATTTTGCTCACACTTTCATCTAGGGTGCTTAAATCATCAGCATAATCTAAGTCCAGGAGACTTTTCCCTCCCCATTTGATTCCGTGGCCTCCCATTGCCTTTCCTGTGCTCCTTAAGACAAATTCCATCAAAATAATTCATACAAAGGGGAATAGAACACATCCCTGCTTAACTCCTGATTAAATACAAAACAAGCTGCTAACCTCACTTCCTACCTTAACCGCAACAGTGTTATTCTCGTTCATAGCACTAATCACTTTAATGTTTTTGTCTTTTATACCATACAAGGATAAAACCTTTACTAAAACTCTTCTATCAACAGAATCGAACCATTGCTCATAATCTATAAATTGAGGATCAAAGGTGTTTGAAAACTCAGGCACTTCTCAATTATTAACCTAAGAGTGACAATTTGGTCGACACATCCTCTGCTTTTTCTAAAACCACACTGTTCTTCTCTTAAAGTTTTTTTCTACGGCATCTCTCAGTCTAAAAAGTATCATATTACTAAGTAATTTACTACCTACAGAGACCAGACTAATGCCTTGATAATTACCACACTCACTTTTATCACCTTTATCATAAAGTGGTTTCATTAAGGTTTTTCTAAAATCATTAGGTACTTCCCCTTTTTAAAAAATCATATTCACAATCTCCAGTAACTTATTTCTAACCTCAGAACAACCATATTTAAGAAACTCATTTATCACCCTTTCAGCACCTAGAGCCTTATTATTTTTTACTCCTTTTAGTACTGTCACTAATTCCTTCTTACAAATCAAATCTTCCTTCACATCCAATGTATCACAAAATTTTTCATTTTCCTCTATATCTCTTCCTTCAAATCTATCTTGGTTAACAAATTCTCAGAAGGTTTGGCCCATCTCTCTTTAGTTTTTTTCTTGTCGCTAATTGTGGCCCCATTCCTATCTTGAACTGGTCCAAATGTGCATTGACTACTCTCTCTCAATTTGTTAACATGCCACAACAATATTTTACTATTAAGCCGTCTAGCTGCGTCTTCCAGATAATGAAAGAAAGGTGGAGGTGGCTAGAGCACGTTGTGCGGATGAAAGATGACAGATTGCTGAAGATTGTTCTTTTCGGCTAACCGTCTAGGGCTAAACGGAAAGCAGGTCGTCCTCGTGTGGGGTGGAAGGACGTCATAAGCAAAGATTTAAAGGAAACAGGAACTTCCTGGGCGGGTGTAAAATGGGAGGCTTTGAATACATTGGGATGGAGAAGGAGCTTGCGTAGCTGTGTTGTCCTCAGGCAGCTTGGTGCTGCTGTAAGTTGTTAGCACTAATAGCAGTAATCAAATTATAGGGGGAGTCCCTCGCACCTTTTTCTAGTGGACGGCTGGAAATTTTCCGAGGATATATCCTCCCTTTTCCCATAGGATTTCAAGCGCATGCCATCTGACGTCACGGCACACCCCTTTGTGTTTCCACGAGAGTCCTGTTTTCCAGGTGGCAGACTCACCATGTTTTTTCCCATATATATGTCTATGGAAATTTTTATTTCCCCCTACCGTTTTCCCCATGTTGGAATCACACGACTTTCATAGAACCCAGCTGTTCCATCGAGAATAGAAGATCCCTGTGTGTTCTAGGAATTATACAAATACTATCATACTATATAGTATATAAATACTATCTAGGAATTATCAAGGGAGGGACAATTCCTCATCAGTCTGATATATCCGTTTGAAGACAACACAGCACCTATAAAAATAATGGATAACTCATCTTCGTGCCAAGAAGTAAGTCACTTTCTCTAGTATTTCCTAAAATCGTCCCCCCCCCCCTAAAAAAACTTTCCACATGCATTTTTCTACCGGTTTTAAAGCTTATAGTACCCTCTTTTTACTGTGTAAAAACGTCTCCCCCATCCGGTAAAAATTAATTTTTTCAAAGGAAATAATTGCTTTCGCCAAATATGTGTAATTTTCTCGTTTTTACATTTTCAACGCACCGTTCTGTTCTACTTAAAAGGGTAAACTAACACCCATTAGCTCTATGACATAGGCATTAATAATCATATGTTTCCACTTTTTACGTTAACCCTTAATAACCACTAATAGCTTGATTCAACCTGGCTTAATCATTTCCATAAACAGGTATATAGGGTTAAAACCTTTATTATTGCACCCCATCAAATATACATCTTATGTTACTCAATTACTTTAACATATCAACCCTTTTTGTCTGATTAACCAGGCAAAATGGTTAGACAAAAAAGATGCCTTTTCTGGTCAAATTAACATGTTATTTAACGAGTAGATTTACCATAGAAATACAGTAAATCTTTTGATTTACAAGGGGAGGATGGTATTAGTTATGGTTAACATTTTCATACGGAAGATGTGATTGCTCTCTTTTTGAGTGGTCATTATCTACTCAAAACAGGAGGGTGGGGGACCGTATATAAGTCATGGGGTCGCTTCTAACAGGTGCTATGTAAGGTGAAACAAACTGCTTCTTCTCGCGAAATATAAGGGATGGATTCATTATGGAAACATGTGCCCCCTTTTGACAAGGAAAATAGTATGCTTTTTCTTACGTGCAACTCTGAAGGTTAGTGTTTGGTTTGCTTTTAATTATAGTATATTTTGACATAAAATTCTAGTCTTGTGTTACTGGAAAGGAGGGCTGGCTGTTTTAAGAAGTCCATTTTAAATTATTGCCCTAGGTTTGATAAGCCTTTTGGAAAATTATGAAAGTTCCTTCCTTTAGAAGATTATGTCCTCTATCTATTATAATGGAGAGAAATCTAAGGGGTCAAATTTTGGTGTAGCCATTATCGTCCTAAATATGCCAAAGGTTCTCTGCGATAAAATCAGTCATTAGGGGGTACTTTTTCAGTGGGATTTTTGTATTAAAATCTTGAACACCAAATTAGCACATAGCCTGGTATGTTCAAGTGTCCTTGCCATGTACTCGTGCACTAAAATTATGATAAACTAAACTTGCCATTAATCTTAATATAACCCTGTCTTCCAAGGTTTTCCTTAGGGATTTTAAAAGAAATGAAATTTGGCACAGTCAAGGTCTTCCACTGTTTTGATTAGAACATGTTCCCTCAAGGATTCGCTTATATTATCCATACTTTGGCTTTTGTTGCGATGAGGTTACAATTGCTGGGTCGCAATTACTTAATCGTAGGTTACTAGGGGATCTTATCTTGCTTTTTTTTTCTTTAGGATTATTATTTACTTTTGATTCTAAGTTAGCATTAGCAACGTACCATATAAGTTGCTTCTTTCGACGTCTCACTGGAACAGCGGTTGACGGCTACTTGCGTACCGGTATCTGCAAATGTGTTATTTTAATTTTCGTTGACGATATATTTTATTGCATACAAGGGGACTTCTTTTTCTTTGTTAAGTTCTTTATTGGGTGAAAAAGGGAAAATTAGGAATTTTTTTTACTATTCTGTTGAGCTTTGTACTCCTCAGACTCCGGGTCAAATAAGAATTGCTTATAGTGTCTGATCTCCAGTAACGGATGAAGCACACTGTAAAGTCCCTTCCTGATTTAAATTATGTTAATAGTTTAACCTAGCTGTCAATATTTTTGTTACAACTTCCGCTTGTCACGGAATCCAAAGGATTTCCTTGAATATGTGTTTAACCAGAATAATATGAGAAGTGATTAGATTCCTAGAAAATATTCATAAACCGATAGAAAGATACGTATATATTGGTGTGTTGAGCCTTTGGAGAGGGAGAGTCGAACGTGTGCATTGTACGTGATAAGTATGTAGAAAACCATGGCTTTGATATAAATAAAGACTGTTTTACATGAAACATCTATGGACTTGAATATCTAGCTCCGCAAATTAATGTACTAGTTTGTAAGCACCATTGAATGGACTCGCCCAACTCTTTAAAATTAAAGATAAAGCTTACAACACCCTCAGATTTTACGAATCCCAGAATCTTTTCAAGATTGTAGGAAATGATGGGACCACTGTCTTTTTCCAAGAGTAAAAGGTCTGTTTGTGTCTGACCTTTGGCATTAAAGTATTTTATGTTTAAATTTTTCTGGAGTCCCCTTTCGTCTTCGTCCATTACCAACATGGCCGTGAAATATATTAGATTATCCTTTGCATATGTTATCTTAATAAACGTTGTGTCGATGATCGCCCTTCGAACAGGCTTTGGTTCTGTAGTGGGGGGGGGCGGAATGTTTGATTCTGTTTTCATGATTTGAAACGATTACGTAATAACTATGCAATTTTAATCTAAGAATGGTTATGTCAAGTTACGGTAGTTTATGGGGTTGGCAATTGGCCAAGATTCCTTATAACTCATTTAATAAATTATTCTTATTACCTTTGTAGCGGATTATTCACTATGCGAGTCTATCCGCATTTCTTTTTTTGTATATGTTGATTTTCGTAAAGGAATTATTGTTATGAAAATCGACTCACAGAATAATAATAACTATGTGTCGACCTCCCGACCACAAACTTATCACGACTGAGGCTTCTCTTTCAATCTTCTTCGCAGATTAATTTTGAGCAGTTAATTTTCCTAGTGGTCGAAGTGTTTTTTTGGGAAGGGAGGTTCGTGGATCACTTTTTGTACAGGTATCGGTTAGTTTTCATAAGTGAGTTGCTTTGTCAATCAATCACGACCGATCGTCATTAGGGTATTTTGGGGGGATCTTGTAGTTTAGTTTCTGTAAGAATACAAGTTAATTTCCATAAAGGAATTTGGGGACCGTCTCTCCGACGAACAGAACCAAACACCATCGGCTGGTAAGGCAGAACACAAAATCCCCATGACTGAAGGTCCTCCTATTTAACTTTGATTTCTAGTAGCTATTATGACTATGCCTAACTTTATTAATGATCGAAGTATTTGGGGTTTCTCACAGATTACTTTCTGTACGAATTAATTTAAAAAAAAAATTCTAAAAAATATGTTTTTCAAAGTAAAGTAAAGAGCTCTATTAAACAAAAAATGAGCAAAAATAAAATCAAATAATCTACCAAGCGTGAAACTACCACAAATCAGCATCAATAAATAAATGAAATCGAAAACGAACAGAAATTACAATAATTAACCGATTCAAACTCAAAACGAGCAGAAATTAACATAAGTTGGGCGCAAAACCCCTACGCCTTCCCAAAGCCAGAACAAAATTACACTTTACTGAAAAAATAAAAATCGATGTTTCTACCCCATTTTTCGATGTTTTTATGCCGTTTTCGAAGTTTCTACGACAACTCCTTTGATACGAAGTGCCTGGCTGAAGAAAAAAAATATATTGTATCAACATCATTCTTTACTTAGGCAGCGCGCTAGCACTGCCTAAGTAAGATATAAGTTGATTTTCATAAAGGAGTTTTGCCTCCGACACCACCAACCAACAGAAGAAAACAGTATTAGTAGGCAACTTCGGGCATAAAATGCTCCACGAAAGGGATTTTCAATTTTTCCCAAAATATGTTCTTCATCAAGAGCACTAGGCCTCTCATTAATTATGAAGGAAAAAATTATTCCCCAATACAAGATTTCATCGAAAGCCCTGGGCCTCTTATTACTTATCTTTACCCGAAGGTCCATTCCAACTTATTTCCGCGTGAGTATCAGAATTTGAATTATCAAAAAACTGAAAGTTTGAGTATTCTTTCACACGAGACATTTTGATGTTTCCATTGATTTATCAAATCGTAAGGTTCCACAGTGTAGGGGCAATCATGGTTCTATGGGTTGACCTTGCTTATTTTACTTTTTCACTATTTGACTTTTGTGGCAGGAGAGGGCACCGCATCTTCAAATGATGTTATATAGTGTTTTTACGGAGAATCAATAATTAAATACAGCCCCTGTCGTAAATAATATTTGTGTATACTAAACATCAACATTGAACCAGACGCGATCGCAATTGTCTTATAATTAATAATGAATTGAAAATTTTAGTTTTAATTATAATCGTTTATAATTTAGTTTTATTTAGTTTATAATTATAACGGCCATCAAAAAAAATCAAAACGTGTTTACGTCCTATAGTGATCGTATCGAAGAATTACAGTTAGGTTAATCCTATTGAAATGTGCTAAAGAGAATTATAATGCTCTTTATTCGTATAGTTATGGGGTATATAATAGGAAAGTATGGAAACTAGACCAACCGGGGTGCATTGTATTAAATATCTAATTACCTTTATATAATACCTTTACCTTTAAAATTTGTCACTAATTTATTTCGACAATTTATTTCGACAAATAAGCAAGTAAGTATGACGGGACTAGACCCTTAACGCCCAAACCAGCGGTGCTGATCTACTTTTTGTGGCCCTTTAGCCAGAATGTACAATGGGGGGCTGGGGGCCAGCCATCTTGTGCTTTTGCACACCCTTCCTGCTTTGCTTTCCCAGATTTCTCCAGGTACCCATTTAGAGCTGGGTTGAATCTGGCTAAGCTTACAGAGTCACACCACTGACCCACGTCCCAAACCCAAACAACTGGCCATGCCAGGGATTGAAGCCGCGCTCCTTGAACAAAGAATTCTCAACCCAGCGCACGTCAAATGAGCCAGGACGGCCTATAAATTATTACAATGGTTAGTTTCAGGATCGCCCTATATAAGTTATAGACACTTATTTCGACAAATAACTATCTACATAAATGGAAAATTGGTGAGCACAAGCAATAACCTTTCAAATTATGCAAGTAATGTACATTCATGTTGATGACTCCAATGTCTTATAAGCTATTGATGGGACAAGCATTTGGTTATCAATATAAAGCAGATACTGACGTCACTAATATTCTTAGAAATGTGACAACTAAAGATTTACATTTAGTTGGGGAACTAAATTGTGAGATATTTAATATACCTCAATAGCTGCCTCCCAATGTAAATATTGATATAAAACTACGACTCGCACTATCCAATTATATTATGCGAAACGTACTGGGGCTGCGACCGATGTAACGGTCTCTCTCATGTCGGCAATACTTCATGTACGAAAACAATAAGGTATGAGTTCTGTTTCTTTGGCAATTGAAAAATTAAGAGCTGCTGGAAATAATATCAAATTACTCGTGCCTCATACAATCACAATCAACACCATATTGTTACAGGTGCGCGTACCTGTACCGATTCATCATTTATCAATTACGACATCCTTCAAAATTGGCACTGGCTTTTGTAAAACGTGCTAGGGCCGTTGGATCATTGACCGATTCCCCACACAAATTTTAACGGTTTGGACTGTTATCACCGGTGTTTAAAGTAAATGCAAGTCCACTCTACAATTTATCCTTTGATAAATCCCCCAGAACCCTATATGAATTGGCAATGCAATCTCTAGATCGAGATTGTCAATTATTCGAAAATGGTATAAGTGAAGAAATGTTTGCGTAAACTGATGGTATCATTGTATTGGATTTGTCCCCTACTCAAGATATGAGTATTTTCCAGACGGGTAATGTGCGTTTAGAGTGTACCTTTTCCGACCCACGGGAGGAAAGTATTGCATTAATCTCGCTAAATCAATTTGAAACCTATTGTGAAATTACCCCTGATGGCAGTATTTTTTTAGACTTGGCACCATGAACACGAATCAAATACTCAGAGTATTCAATCTGGACCCCTACATGTCCAATTATAAATCCTATTGCATACCTTCAGATTTCCTGGAGCATATTAAACATGCTGACAATACCCTTATCTTTGTTAATAGTAGTCCATCAAGTGTAAAGACACAAGATTTATGGTGACCGTCCTCAATCGAACGAATTTCTAGTTGAAAATACTCTTTCCTGCCTCATTAGTATAAATTTCGGTCCTTTAAAAGTGCAATGCTTTAAAAATATATGTAAATTTGTTTATTATTAATAT
>JAQQPU010017732.1:0-15229 GCA_029168905.1 Artemia sp. Kazakhstan ARC1039
AAAATGGGGCAATGCTAGTGCAGTATACAGCCGAGCAAGGATAAACCAGTTGAAGCTGAACTTCGTTGCAACCAATCTGCTGTATGCAAAACCGGTACGCTTTTCGAGATGTTGAATTAACAGCTGTCGTGTGTGTCTCAGCGTTTTACCAATCGGTAGTCCAAGATAAATGATGTGATCTGCTGGCTTAATACTTGTCTGTCCAAGGTCTAATTTGAGACTATAAAGTAATTATAAGGAAACCAAAGGAAAGAGAACAGAATAGGGGAAAATCATAGAAAAGATATGTGTTGCCCCATTGTCTGCTACCTGCCAATAGATTTTGACCATTAATAAGGAAAATAAAAATTATAATTTGTGACCGAGTTTTCAACAATCACTTTTTCTGTATGATTTGATTGGAGCGACAAGAAAAATTCTTCATAATAATTAATGGTAAGTAAATAAACATTCTTGCAAATAACGAAAGTATAAAAGCCTAACTGTCTATAACATTCAATCAAAGAATCAGCTTTTTATGGTGATCCTAGATATGCGTTTGTTTATTAGTAATTAGTGCAGTTACTAGTACACAAGAAAGTTCGTATAATTATAGAAAACACAAGGAAAACAACTTAATAAAGGGCAATTTTTGGTAAAAATATGCCGTCAACTTTTGCTTTCATCGCAAGAGTACCCATGAGCTGGTATATGAAGCCACTATAATCAGAAATGTTTCCCCTGAACGGAATGCTGGGAATTTCTGTATATTCCCCCTGAACGGAAACATTTGTTTATGTTTTATCATCATTTTTTTCTAGGAGTGATTGTATTTATCTAGTTGTCACTTTGAAAAAGATTTAAGTTTTTACATTTATGAAGTATAAAGGTGTCAAATAAATCTGGTTTTTGGCATTCAAAATTAAACTATAAATGTTGATTTAAAAAATTTTATCTGATTTTCTTAATATTAGTTTTAATGCTTTACTTTGAAAAAAATACTTTGATAATGCGTTACTTTATATAAACACTGAGTCTAAAGGCATTTAATATTTTGGTGTTTGATAAAGAAGTTCAAAACTGTCGATATTGTAAAAAAAAATTGTCCGTTCAACGCTTCGGCATTACTCAACAGAACTGAATGCTGGGAGTATATATCTTGGTTTTTGTAAGTAGGCTATTGTTTTGTGTATTTTTGTAATTACTTACTATTTTTTTATTTTTATATGCTTTTACTTTAATTGACACATTTTTTTCTATTGCCTTTAGAATAATGTTTGTCTCTAAGCTTCATGAAATAAAGAAAAAAAAACAAGTTTTTTCAAATGAAAATAAGGAGCAACATTAAAACTTAAACGAACAGAAATTATTACGTATATGAGGGGTGTTGCCCCCTCCTCAACACTTTGCTCTTCACACTACAGTTTTTCAGCACTTTTAAAAAAAGTTACTTATTGTTCTAAGTAAACGACCCTTGTGTTTCAGGAGTCGTTTTAGAGAATTCAGACAAAATTTAAAATTTAGCGTAAAGAGCGAGGTGTCATCCCCTCGCATATACGTAATAATTTATGTTCGTTTTAAGTTTAAATGTTGCTCCTTACTTTCAGTTGAAAAAACTAGTTTTTTTTTGTCTAATTCCGAAAGTTATTTAAATAACGCCAGGATATCTGGCTCCACCTCCACAGAAAAATCCCCCTCCCCATATAAATATACTCTGAACAATTCAATTATGGCGGAAATTTACCCCGGACAATTACACTTAACATCTACACGTGTAAAACTAAATCGGTAAAGAGAAAGCAAGACATATAAAGAAATTTGATATAGGAATTCTGACAAATTCAACCAGTGTAAAATTTCCCCTGAAAATTTCACCCCCTGGAGACTTCCCTCTTCATGGAAAATTCTCCCAGCGGAAAATTTGTCCTCCCCTCTCACCCGAAAAAATATAAGCATACTTCCCAATAAACAATAAAACAATGGACAAATTTTTATAACTTAAAACCATTTCCCCAGAGGCTTTAGGGGGTCATTTTATGTCGAAAGACATAATTACTGCGCCTTTCAACTATGTTGAACAAAAAAGCTGCCTCAAAATTTTCATCGGACGAATTTGGGAAAAAAGTGGCGTGGGAGGGGGCCTAGTTGCCATCAAATTTTGTTGGTCACTTAAAAAGGGATCTAGAACTAGAATGGACCATCTCCCGACGTTTAAGGCCCACTGGGGCGATACAATCACCCCTAGAAAAAATGATAAAAAAATAAACACGCATCCGTGACCTTTCTTCTGGCAAAAATTACAAAATTCCACATTTTTGCAGATATGAGCGTGAAACCTCTATAGCAGGGTTCTTTGATACGCTGAATCTGATGATGCGTTTTTCATTTAAATTCTATGACTTCTAGGACATTCCCTCTTTTTTCGAAAATCAGAGAATTTTTCTCAGGCTCGTAGCTTTTGACGGGTAAGACTAAATTTAATGAAACTTATATATTTGGAATCAGCATAATAAGTCAATTCTTTTGATATATCTATTGGTATGACAATTCCGTTTTTTAGAGTTTCGGCTACTATTGATCCGGGTCGCTCCTTACTTACAGTTTGTTACCACGAACTGTTTGATTATCCATCAAAATCCAAACAGAGGTCATCATTGAAATATTGATAGTTTTTTTCTGCACTTCCAAAAGCATTGTATTCATGAAACTTTGCAGTTTCATGAAATGTAATTAAGCAAATAGAAAAGGTTTTTAAACTAAAGTAAGGAACAAGTAACAACTTAAAATAAATATAAATTACTTTGTATACAACGGGGACTTCCCCCTTTCCCAACACTTTTTCATTAAACAAAAGTGTTTTAGTGCTTTGAATTTTTTTTTTCCAATAGCATATTTTCTTTAAAATTTGGGAAAAAGCCAAACTTCACAGTAAAGAGTAGGGAGCTAAGGAGCAGACAACCCCCTTCATACAAAGAATATTCTGTTCAAACAGGGTCCAAATCTGTTCCTTGCTTTCAGTTGAAAAGCTCCTTTTTTTGAATTTCTGGTTGTTTTCCAAACCCATGCCTAACCAAGATATAATTTGAGGTACCGGTCCCTTAAAACTCTGGTTAATTGCTTTTAAAATCTGTAAATCAATAAGTGTATGTTTATTAGTACCGTTCTACGGTTAAATTTACAATTTCAATTTTGTATAAAATTTGAACATACTTTTTATCTGAAGCCTCAGGAAGAGTAGGCAGTTTGTCCATTAAAATGTAGGCCTACCCTACCCCATTTTGTACGAATCTACCCTACCCACACATAAACAATGACTCACCCCCTCATTATAGCTGATACGCAATTACAGATCACCAAACATAGCTTAATTTCATTACAAATAAGGTGAATCAACTTGGTTGAATTCAGTACTGCCACCGTTTGGCATTACTTCTTTTGCAACTGGGAAGCCTAAAATATAGTTAGTGATACTTTTAAGTCAATTAGCTTCTCAAAATTTTAAATTGATTTCAAATTCGTCCTCTTCGGGATAAAGTTGTAGTTTAGTGCCCTAAACCACCTAAACTGTCACTCAACCACCACTGCTATTTTGGCGTCCCCCCCCCCGCCCTGGAAAATTCTCTGCCGGCACCCTTGAATTAAAGTACACTTTCTAATGTGGAAATATAAGACAGTAACTTCCCTTTATTTACTACTCATCAATGTATATTGATTTATGCTGATCAAGTAATCAATGAATATAACTAAGGGTGCGTTGAATTATTCTTCAAACGTAGGAAGTAATAAATAAAAAACGAACGGGGCAGAACCTCCAAAATCGTTACTGTAAATTCTTAGTTATAAAATTCTAGACCTTCTTAGGGGTACTTTGCCATCTCCCCGTCCCAGTATCCTATTAAAAGCGTTCAGCTATAGAAAGGAACTTTAATCTAACTCCTGATTAGACCTTATTATTCAACCCTTGAAAAAGGAGGATTCCTAGCGAGCCCTATCTAGTTAGTTATACACCACGCGGTAGTTATTCTAACCGTTAGAAATAGAGTTTCTTCTTTGGTAGCAACGGAAGCTGGTGTAACTTCGGTACTTCGGCTAACTTCGGTACTCCAAAGATTTTAAAGTATTTGAAATCCTTTATGTCGATTGTTAATTATGTCGATTATGTCGATTTTGCCCTCAGGATAGTTAATAAAGCACACAAATAGAATGATAGAATATCCATTGATACAGGGTACCAGTTGGTCATTAATATCATAAAGTCGTTACTCTAGAAAAAGGGAAGTCATCATTGTAGAGGGGAAAACTTACAAGTCTTCATTGATATGTTACCCTTACCCCCTCCAAAAACCAAATAAGTAAAGTCACAAAAATTAAGTATTTATTTGCTGTAAAGTATCCATGACTGCTCTGCTTTATATTCTGAAAGGTTATATCATACCATTTATTTTACTTATGCCATATCATTTCGCATCGATATATGGAAGCTATTATCTCAATTTTACTTACCTTTGGGTTCCGAAATTAGTAAGCCACTGTCCCTGTTTCAGGCCCCAAGAAACACCGGACCTGGAACTGATTCGGGTACGGCTTTAGTGAAAACCCTGTGGTGACCACACCCAATAAACTCTACTAGGGCTTTTAAAGCACCTTAGAAAACGACTGCATTACAAACGGTAGGCCGCTTTGATAATTCTTAACCACAAGGGCTCATTTCTACGATACCCAAAAAATTCCGAAAGTTACTTGTAAACAATTATAACTACTTACTTATTTTATTACTAAAATTGTATTGCTTCCGCCCCCCCCCCCCCAATCCTTCGATGCATAAACACAAAGCCCACTATGCATATTCCCATTATATTTTACAACCGTACATCGGTCGTATAAAAAGCCAGTAGCTTTTTTTTAAATATAATGGGAATATATATAGTGGGCTGTATATTTATCTGTCAAGGGGGTGGAGTGGGGGTAAGGTGAAGCAATGCAATTTTAGGAATGAGATAGGTAGAGGTTTAGGAAGAGTATTCATGATTGTTTTAAAGTAGTTTTTCAATTTTGGGGGGTTTGTTCAAATGAGCCAGTGCTTAAGAATTATCACCGCTTTAACTGGTCTAAAACAAAACCAAGATTAAGAGAAGTTGTTTCATAAAGCAAAGTTGATACCTCTCACTTGATACCTCTAATTCTTTTGGGTAGTTATGCACATACCTCACTTATTAAGAGAAGTGAACTGCTCAGAGGCGAACTATGTACTGAATTAAAACTCACAGGAAATTATGACAAATACTGAATGAATTAAAATTTGCCAGTTCATTCCTCTTTTAATCCCAGATAACTGAAAACAGTCTCACCAGAGATAACGTTTATTCCATTCTCCTAAATAGACTCAGCAATAAAAGGCTAAACTTGCAATTAAGACTCATAACACTCCCCCTAATTAGTACCGTTGCAAAGTATAGGAAATAGCTTAGCTGTAAATTTTAGTGATAGAAAGATTGAGACTCCTTTATCGATCAATTCAAAAAACAACAAATCAGAATAAACAAACATAACCACTACTAGAAGGTCAAATAACCTGTGTGTAGTGACTCAATTAATTAATTAATTCACATAATCAATAACATATAAATAAATACACTAAAAAAATAGTTTTGATTAATATATAGCAAAATTTCAAAGTTGTTGCTTGGAAGTACCAATGACAGTGACAACACAATTCCAAAATTGTAAAATTCAAATTCTGTCATGGAAAAACATCAAGCGACACAGCTATATGTTTTCCACTGGTAGGTCTGACTGAAAGCGAAATTCCCAAGAGGTTTCCGACGAAACCTCCCAGAAAAATATTGCCTCGGCGAAAACATTGAAACGCCAAGGACAGTGAAATGACATCTGATTGTCGGAAATGGTTAAGTGGAAACTTACACAGCCATGTATTTCTTAAAAATTAGGAAAAAACCAGGAATTAAATTTTTAATGATTATAATCTTCATGGGCAGTTATGCTATTTTGAGAGTGGCGGGTGCCAAAATAAAAAAAATAAACGTGGTTGAAAAATCATCAAAAATAAGCTAAAAACATATAGAACCAAACAACTTATGAAGATATAGCTTTCCTTTTAGGGTATAGTTGAGTGTATTTCCTTTCAGGGTATGCAGCTTTCCTTTTAGGGCATAGTTAGGGTATATTTCCTTTCAGGGTATGCACCTTTCCTATTAGGGTATAAATAGCTTATATTTCATTTTAGGGTATGCAGATTTCTTTTAGGATATAGTTAGGGCATGCTTCCTTTTAGGGTATGCAGCTTTCCTTGTAGGGTATAGATAGGGTATATGTCCTTATAGGGTATGCAGCTTTCCTTTTAGGGTATAGTTAGGGTATATTTCTTTTTTAGGGTATCTAGCTTTCCATTTTGGGAATCAAAAAATTGTCAATGCTTAAGATTTATGGTGAGAAGCGATGAAATTTGTTAATGTTCGGTTCTTAAGATGTCAAATTCAACGAAATAGCTTTGCTTATTTTTTGCCAGTTGAGCAACACCGGCAGAAATATTTTATTTTCCTAAAAACTTCATAATTTTGAAGTAACCAAAAAAAATATTTTAGAAGACTGTCAATTTTTCAGCTATGACTTAAGATGGGTCTAACGAAATGACAAAACGAAATGTTTTTAATTTGATGTCCTAGGTAGAACTACTTTAAGAATACATTTTTAATGCCTCCAAGGTACATACTTTTGTTGCGTGATCAACTTGTGTCTTGCTAAAAATGGCTTCTTTATTACAAATTTAATCATGGCTTTTCAAACAGTTAGTGGCAATGAACTGTAAATAAGGATCGACTCGGGTCAATAGTAACCAAAACTCTAAAACACGGAATTTTGATAACAAAATATATATGTTACCCATCAAAAGTTACGAGACAAAATTTCCGCGATTTTCCAAACAGGGGGGACACCCTCAAAATATCAAGTGATCTTAATAAAAAAAAATCTTAGGTCTCAAAGGGTGTCTGCAAGAAATGCAATAATTAAAATCCGAAATCAGATGACATAGTTCTCCAACTTATTGAATTGCTGGTTCGTTTTGTTTTTGAGTGAATGAATTGTTTTCCTTTCTTTTATTTCTCAGTTGTTCGCTAGTATCCGTCGATGGCAGTTCGTAATTTTTTGGATTTTGTGCAAATCTCAGATATTGGCGAATAACTCGCTTTTATGTTGTTAGGTATTTGGTTTTAATTCTTATAATTTTTGGCTTTTATTGAGTTTTAATCATCTTTTAAGTTTTTGGTTTTTTCTTTGGTTTTTTGGTTCTTTTCCGCTTTTGTTTTTGTTGTTGTTTTTTTTCTTCGGCACTTTCCTTGAATACATTATTTCGTTTCGCGCTGAAGTAGAGAGGCGTTTGTCCTCTCGAAATATTCGCTTTGTTGTGTTTTTTCAGTATTTTCATTTGGCCTTTAAAAAACCCCATTTTTGTCCGTTTTTCTTTCTTTAAGTTATTTCAGGCCAATGTGGTTTAAGAAATTATCTTTAATAGTAACCGAAACTCTAAAAAACGGAATTTTTACATTTTTATGAGGATTTTAAATATGTAATAGCCATATATGACTTAATAAGTGATTACGTTAAAATTGAAAAAATCAATTTTTATTTTATTTTAGTTTTAGTTCAGAATTGATAAAGTTATAAACTGCAAAAATATTTATGGTATCTGAGCAATAATTTTAATCTTGTAATTTAAACTAGAAAAATAACTGAAAATTTTAAAATTAGTTTTATTTTTTGTTAGGTTTTTGATACTTGATACGTTACTGAAACACAAAGTGTTAGATGAAATTTAACTCAATAAGAAAATTATTTATTGTAATTCTAAGTATAGGTCGAGTCAATTTGGCACCAGGGTTGCCATCAGGTTGACCAGGGTTGATTTAGTGATTTTCTTCAATAATCTAGTGATTTATGTTCTGATATAGTGATGTTTTTACTTTCGGTGATATAGAAAACACTTGAAATAGTGATAAATCACCTTGGGTGACAACCCTGCTTGGCACTCCTTACACTACGGAGAAAATTTGCTCTGGGAGATTGCATGACGTAGTGTAAAGTCGAAAATTTATGCTAGTTTCAAGGTTCTACGGTATGAAAGCTTAATGTACAAACATAAAGAAATATCACCAGTTTATTTTTTTGTAATAGTTTTATCGAGATATGTTAGATAGGGTGTGAAGTAATAAATTTTGTTCGTTTCATGTATCAACTTCGCTTGTTACTTGCCTCAGAAAAACTGTTTTTTTAATTTAATAACTCAAAAGTTACTTGACTTTTACCAAGGCGTAATTTTAATCTTTAAAAATTCTGATATAAAAATTATGTTTTTTTGTATTTGGGGCTGAAGAGGTTTTTCTGAAATGGTACCCCCTCCTAATTGATTTCTCATTTTTTAAATAGGATTTAGCCCGGAAGAGGAACGCTTCCGGCTGCAGGAAATAAAATAAATAAATGTTTTCAAAACTAGTGCCCAGCGTTGGTGAAGGAGATAATGTTTCGAATTTTTATGGAGGGTATTTATACCTCCTCCAAAATTGCTTCCTGATTTGAAAAGAGATTGACCATATTCATAGCAAGGTGGTAATAACTTGGAAGATGAGTATTTTTTTTTCCTTGCAGGAAAGAAAATAAACAAAATGGAAATTCTTCACCAAATCAACAAATAGGGTCTCCAGACACGCTGGAGTCAAGACTGTCATCAAATGATGCATCACCTAATCCGGTTTGTACATTCTAATTCCCTTTTTTTTTCTTACTAAATAGGTAGCGATAAGCGTAAGTCGAGGATCTGTTGTTTTTCGAACCCCCTTTCCAAAACCACCTTTCTTTTTATTGACTTTTGACATGAAAAAATATAAGTCGTCTAGATTTTATCAGCTACGAAAGCACGCTAGGTGATCATATAGCACAATTTTATAGACAGAACTCGGAGCTTTCAAAGGACCCGTCCCTCAAGGAATTTTAGGGGTACTTACTTTAGATGGCAGTGAAATGTAGACAGTTGTGCCCAAGTCGCACTCTGCTCGAGCTATTGTCGTCTTTCTTACGCGAAATCATCTTCCCCCGCTTTCTCGTACAAACCTAGGTTGTGTTCCAAATGATATCACAGAGACATATTTTTTTCAAGAAATTTGCTTTGCATACCCGATGAATTTTTCTACGCTAAGATATGCAATCAAAATTGTTTCTTCACTCAGAATTGTAAATCAACAATTTTTCAAGGTAAACATTTTGCAAAATTTGGGTCGTCCAGATTTTTAAAAATAATTCATTATATACAAATTTCTTACGATAAAATATATTATTTCATATTCAAATTCAGTGTTGAAGCCTCCATTAGTATTACATATTTTAATTTTGGATTTCAAAATTCAATTTGAAAAATTGTATTCCTTTGTTTTTTTTTAAGGCTAGACTACTGTTACTAGGATAAACTTCGACTTATTAGTATGTTGAATATAAGAAAATAGACTAATTGGAAGGTTTTGGAAAGTTTTTCGTGCAATTTTGCATTGCTAAATTCTGAAATTCAATAGTATTTCTTATTCTCGTAGTTTTAGTGCAGTGATTAAATGATTTTTTATTGTATATTTTTGGTATTTCAAAAAAGACTACAAATTATTTTACATAATCTATGTGTAATAGGAAAAGCATGATTACAATTCTGAATTGAGCATGATAAAACTGCATTAGAACACACTTTTAAACTGTTTAAATGGAAACATATTTCTTATTTGATTTGCAAAAATCCAATTTTTAAGATATTGGTCAAGAATATGGGTGATGGAAGAAACCTGACGTATTTTTTAATCAGTGTCAAAGGTTTTATCAATTTGACCTATTTAAGCGAAACAAAAGTTCAATTTTTATGCTTGGTATAATTTCCACCGTATAGATGATAGGCCTACTCCACTATTAATAATATTTTTATTTTTAAGAACTATATCAGCAGTAAACTGAAGGCGTCTTGCTAGCTTAGCGTGTCTAAACTAACAAAATAGTCAATTATAGTTCATTTATTTTTAATAGAATTGTGAAAAATTGTGATTATACATTCTAGTTGTCAAATATTTATGTTATAGCCAGAATGGTGTAGACATATTTTTATAAACAAATGTTTAAATGTTGTAAAATTTTTGTTTCAAAATATAAACTTCCATCCTGGACATTATTTTTTTGAAGCAAAGTTACCGTTCTTAACGGTTGGTGTTAAAAAAAAAAAACTCCAAAAAAGACATTTTTCAAACAAAGTAAATAGTTACACTAAACTAAAGTCCAGTAGAAATAAAGTCAACTAATAACTCAAATTAAGAACCAACAGAAATCCCTATCAACAAATAAATGAGATTTATTTATAATGAGATAATATTAGAAATAAATGAGATTTAAAACGAACAGAAACTACAACGAATAATCAGATCAAACTTAAAACGAATATAAATTACTACAAACTCGAATAAGGCTAATAATGCCCGGATGCCCCGATTAAAAGGGAGTAAAAAGGTAAAAGAGAGTAAATTAGGAGTAAAGGAGAGTCAAAAAAGGGACTTTTGTTTTTTCTAACTTTCTTAGCCGCTTGTGTATTGCTGAAAGATTTCTTTTTAGACATTTTTCCACCTAGAAAACGCACTGAACAAAGTAAAAATAAAGAAATTTCCAAGTTTCTAGATTTAAAAACTAATCACCTAAACACAGTAAAAATCATCGAAAAAGAAATTGTATTGTAAAATGAATTAAATGAAAAATAATTGCAAAAGAAATGTAAAAAAAAGATGTCTGAAAGTTAATAGCTGGTAACTCACCAGCCCCCACCCCACCCCAAAGTTTTAGAAATTAATTGACTTTATTGTCTAATTTCATTTCTAATTGTATTCTGGATTATAGTTCTTGATTTACCTGCAAGCAGGGGCGTTATTTTGGTGGGGGGGGACATGGGTGTAGAGAAGGGTTTAAAATTGCTCCCCTGTATTTTTAAAGGTAAATGTCTCAGGATTGCATTTAAAAAGCACCCTAGATTTAGAAAAATTCTTTTGTATCTTCATTTTAAAAAAAAAATTATGCCCCCTCTACATTTTTTGAATTGGCACCCGTACATGCAACACTAATCTTTAGATGAAAGCCTTTTTGCCAAATTTATTGATCCAAAAGTCAAGTAAACATTGGCATAAACTTTTTTCTAAGTTTTACCTCAGTTTCTCTAAGGAATAACAAGATTGAAAAACGTTGCCTGGGTCTCTCTATTTCATTTTATTTAGTTTTTTCCTTCTTGATAGGAAACTTTTTCCAGGGAGACTCTAAGGGTGAACTAGACAAGGTTCTAAAAAGAGTCTGAAGAAGGAGATGGTCTCTTTTTTCCATCTCTTTTTAGCTATTCCTCTAATTTTTCTCAAAAAACCTTTTTGTCACAACTTGTTTCTAATTTTTTATGACAAGGATTCAAAGAAGTTTCGTAAATGTTAAAAACGAAAGTTAAACTCAAATGAAGTTTGAGTAAAATAGATAAAATATCCGATTGTCACGAAATAATTCAAAAATGTCAAAGATGTTATATCTAAGCTAGTTGGTTCTTTTTTCAATCTTTCTTTTTAGTTATTTCTACAAAGGGTTCTATCGCCATTTTTGTTTAGAAAACTTTGTATGAAATTTGAACTATAAAATGACTCATAATAATAGAGAGGAATATATAAAATTTCACGAAACAATCCCTTAATGTCAAAAACAATCTTTGCCTGTTGAAAAAAGTTAAGTATTATCACGGTTTGAGTCACCATTCTAGGATTTTTTTTTGCAAACCAAACAATTAACAATGAAGCTAAGAATTTTACTATGTATAAAAAAACTCTTGGGGTAGCTTGCTTAGTGTTTAATTGAATTAGGCGCTTCATTGGCCCGTGTTCCAATAAGCATGTTTTCTTTGGCAAAAATGTTTTCTGAAAGATGTAGAAACTTTAAAACCCAAAACTACAGTGGGTGACACATTGAAATCGGAACGAAAATAGTGACATTTTTTATCCTATTAAGTTTATTCATAATAACATCTAATAGCTGCAAATGTTATTTAGCTATCCTTACCCGAAGTGATTATTTTACCCATTTTTCATAAACGTTTTCTATTCTATTAGAAAATACGGATAAGATAAAAAAAATAATCCTTTTTATGGATATTGTAATTCATAGACAAAAAATAATCTGGAGCTCGTATTGTTAAAAAGGCAAACAAATCAAAAATTTTACAAGTCACACTTGATGACAATAATTAAGTTGTAAACCTATTTAGGTAAAATTTGGGTGAAAATACAATTAAAATTAAAATTTTGTTTAAAAAGGATTTAATTTTAAAATTACCAGTCAAAACTTATCTTTCTTTTTTAACTTTTAAGTATTTTTGATTTCCATATGTGATTTAGCTTACAGCAAGGCCGTATCCAAAGAGGAGGGGGGTTAAAGGGTTTACCCCCCCCCCTCGAAATAATTGTCCGACTCGTAAAAACGGAACAAAAATGAACACAAACCAATTTTTGAAGCGTTTTTAAAAGTCTTTTTGTGTAAAACCTCCCCCCAAAAAACAACACCTTCTTAAACAATATCCTGGAAACGGCCTTGGCTTCGAGTATGAAAAATTATATTGGGAAATTGTTTGAAATGTTTAACTTGCTCTTGCTTATACATACTTTTGTATGTATATTGTTAAAACGGTGGAAACGATTATATTACTTACTTGTACTTGTTGCGGAACCAGACGCGGCCGCCTCATCCGGCCTCTAGAAGACTCCGTATGATTGACTCCTATTTGTAGCGATCTTGTGCCAGCTCTCAGAAAACCAGAGCTGTCAGCCTGTCAATGCATTATGTTAACTAAATGGTATTTTGATTAAAATTCACTTTGTTATTGCTCTTAAAAACATACACCCTTTTTTCTCTTCATTTTGAACGGAGGCTTACGAGATATCACAGCTTGACTTTGCCACAATGAAGCCACGTAATAAGCCACATTACACGTTTATTTTACTCATTTTCTCATAAAAGCTTTTGATTTTATTAGACAGTACGAAAAAGATAATAAATTGTTGAAAAGACAATCAAAGAAAATACTGAAAACACATTTTCAATACTGGCTTAAATATGGGTTAAAATAAACGTTTTGATATATATCTCCCCCCCCCCCCTCTCCTCAACATGAAAATAAGTGTACCTATGAAAATTTTAATAGAATGGATATGATTTTAGGGGTTGCGTAACCATAGCCATAGCCATAATTGCGTAGCCATATACTTAAGCAAGAAACTTATAAAAATGCCAAAAACCGGCTTAAAATCTAAATTTAAATTAATATTAAACAAAAATTAAAATTATATTGTAGTGAATGTAATATTAAAAACCCTTGAAAAGCGATTTGTTTTTCCTTTGTGAAAGCGCCGTGTGAAAATAAGTCAAAAATGTAAAACAAGTGGAATTGAAGCAAACTTTTTAACGTTTTTTTTGTATTTCTCTTTCAACAGTTTTTTTTATCTTTTTCTCCCTTTGTTCAAACTCTCATGATTAACTTCTTTATCTCTATTTTTCCAATGAGGGAGGGAAATTGTTTTTTCTTTTCCAGATTTTTTTTCCAGACGTTCTAGATACGTAATTCCTGTCTTCATTGTGACTTTTTTAGATGAAGTCGGTGAAGTACCGTGTTAGTGAAGACAGCCTTTCGATCGCCCAAACGGACTTGAAAAGCCATTTTTTTACATTTTTTTAAGTTTGCTGACGGGGTTGATTAAGGAGAATAAATTTATCTTTTTACCTTTTTTTCATCACTTTAAAAGCTTTCGTCACTGACATGGCACTTACCAAAAGAATGAAGAAGGGATTTGCAATGGACTTCACCTAACGATCTCGAACATTGGTTTTTTACCTGCATTTTTTCAAGCAATTTAGGAGTCTGAGAAAATGTTTTTTTTTTTTAAGAAGAAACAGTGTTTTTACCTGTTTAGTGTTTTAGCCAGTATTTTGATCAATCTTTTTAGAAATTAATTTAGAGACCTCTTTCCACAAAAAAAAAATCGTAGAAAATTAAAGAGTTACATTAAATCTATGACGACCAAAAATGAGGTTGAATAGTAATTCAAGTGTATAACAAACATAAATCACTATTAATAAATAAGTGTCCAAAATGAATATCTTTTTTTTGCATCTTATTGAAAACCAAGCCAAGTGCCGTGTGACAATAGCTTTTCGATTGCCTATCAGGATCTGGAAAAGCCACTTCTAATGCGCCTAAGTTTATAAACCAATTTTGCGCGAGTGAAAAGTGGCGCTTCCTGAAAAAGCTCTAAATTACATTGGAACAGGCAGAGTTTTACAGAAAGTTTATTTCTAGAATATTGGTTTATAAAAAAAAGGAGATTTGAAACTACGTCGAAAATGGATTCAGGGAAAATTGAATACTGAAAAAAAGAATGGCAAATTAGGCGTATTAGATATGGCTTTTTCAGATCCCGTTCGGCAATTGAAAAGCTGTCATCACTGACACGGCACTTGGCTGGGTTTTCAAGAAGATACCAAAAAAAGGTTATTTTTCAAAATTTGGGGGTTGCTAATTTAGAGGCTAGAAAATTTGAAGCAAGCCAAAGGAATTGCTGCCAATTCATTATGTTTTTTGATTAAAATTCAGTTTGTTTTGCTCCTAAAAACATTTGCCCTTTTTTTCTCTTCATTTTGAATAGAGACTTACGAAATCTTACAGCTTGACTTTGCCACAATGAAGCCACATTACAAGCCACAATGAAGACAGGGTCTTAATAAGCTCGTGAAAAGTCACCCTATATGCATTTAGTTCCCTTGTTTTAGACATAAGTTTATGGGCAGGTAAGGCTGCAAATACTTCTTCGTAAAAGATGAGGTGTGACATGTCAAATTCGATTATTTGATAAAGTTTTTTTGTGATATTCTTGTGATATAACTTTTTTTTAAATGGTATCCATGATGGTTACTAAGAGAAACTTTTGGAAACATCTTTAATAGGAAAAAAGAAAAAGAGGTTTCTATCTGAAAAATTATACTTTTTCTAGGCTACTTTCTCTTTCCAAGTGGTTGGAGCTATTCCTTTAATTTGAAATTTTGGAAAGTCAATTAGACATCCGGATTTTTTTTCCCAGTGGTAACAGTGGGAAAAACACAAGTAATGCTTTCATCAATGGTATGCACCTTTCAGAGACTTACCAAG
>JAQQPU010017733.1:0-18303 GCA_029168905.1 Artemia sp. Kazakhstan ARC1039
GTGAAGCCTAAAGATAAAGATACGGTATAATTATAATGAATATAAAGTTTTATTATCTTTGCGCTATCGAATCAATTCAAATTTTCACCTTTTCGGAGTCTGTGGTGGGTTGAACCAAAGATAAAGAAGAAGAGACTATTATGAAGACTCTAGGTAAAAGCAGCTTCCAGTTTTACAGTTATATCAGGAACAAAAAATTTATTAATAATTGCCCGGTTTTTAGTCCTACGTGGAAGAAGCAACAAAAATTTACAAAATCTAAAATAATTAATCCGGATTCTTTTTAACTCATTTTAGTTAAGAAGGGTAAAAATTCCAGAAGCAAAAAGAATTGATTGGTCGCAAAAAGTTGAGTAGAGCTTGGCCAACACAACACGACAATTATATTTACCTCTATTGGCAACAATCTTAATACATCTTAATTGAATTTTCATATTAATATCTGAAACGTCATTAACAAGTCAAATTTACAAAATGAAATAGGTATATAAAATTCCTTTTAAATGAACCCTGTTGACCCTCTAATGCTTTGCTAGTAACGAAGAAAAAAGATACGTCAGTGCCATCTATTCAAAAAAGTAACTATCCTTGCTATTGAAGGTGGTGGGTTCTAAGTTTCTTGTAAATGAATATCGACAGTGGAGATCCCAATGATGTACTTTTCTTTTTGATTTGAGGCTATTTTCGAGGCGCCTCAGGCCTTATTGTCGCAAAATAGCTTTAAATATGTTTTCAAAATAGCATTTCACTACTGACGTTAATCGAAATAACAGTTACCCTCTCTGAATCTTCTAAAAATGGCTATGTTTACTCAATGGAAAGATTTCCTTGGAAGCGCATTGTTAAACTTGGTATACTATAGTCTGTGTTTCACTTTTTACTAGGGCCGTGGTTCACTCTTTACTAGGTTGCAGCTATCACTGCACCCATTATCACTTTCTTCAGAAGGAGTCCTCATTTGGCATAGCTTCTTTTATATGTGAAAGGAAGTCAATGATGTCTTCATTGTTGGTTGCATTAGAAAGGTTAAAAGTGTAAGTAATAAGAAAGTAATTTCAGCGTTAAAGTCAATTACTCCGTTGAACTTCATTACTGCGTAAGTAATTAAGTAATTAGAAAGGTACCATCCATTAACTTGGGTTACACATAAATTTTGCTCTAAAACATGTTTGCAAACGAACAAGTTTTGCAAATGTCATGTTCTTATTATAAAACGAAGTGTCTAAAATCGGTTGTTTAAGGTAAGTAGATGAGTGACATTTGCGAGTTAAAAGTTAATGTGCATAGAAGCAGTCTCTTATTATTTCTCATACGTAAACAAAGAGATCATTAATATTTGCACTAAAGGGTGCACCTGGTCTCCAGATTTTATAATTTATTATAAAAAAATTTTAATTTATTTTATTTTTAATTTATTTTATTAATTATAATTTATTAATTAATTATAATTTTGTATTATTGTAGTTATAAATTTAAAATATATAATTTTTATTTTAAATTTATAATTAAAAATTTATTATGTTAATTATAATTTATTAAATATTTAATTAATTATATGATCAATTTCAGTTCCACATCGGTTCGCGATATATGGTGGAGTGAACTCTAACAAAGAATGAATCGAGAGCGTCAAAAGGAAAGCGCGACCATTTCCATAAAAGTAAGGTACAACCACATCATCAATTGTGTAAATGACATCTCCAGGACTGAACCATACGTAAGTACATTTGTCCTAGGTTGTAATTGCTGAGGATCTCTTCGTCCAAAATCAGCCAAATGAACTATTTTACGCAATGGGTAAAAGATTGCAGTAAATTGAAAGAAATGTGAGAGACTATCTTGGCACAAGATTACAGTGTACTTTTAATTTGCAAGTTAAAGTGCCGTGTTCAATAAATTAAATTGTAATTTTTTCATATAATTTTGAGCAACGTGTTTGACGCACGCAGGGCTAAGAAAGGAGAAGTCCAAGTTTTTTCTCTCTAAGGGGGATGGGCCAACATTAAAAAAGTGCAGTATTAAGCCATATTATTTTCATTGTTCTCACGCCCCTTCCTCTCTCTGTGCCAAGCACATACATGTTAGTTTTTTTGGGGTGGTGAGGGGAATAAGAAATCAGATTAAAAATACTGATTACTAACTTAAACGAGAATTCAAGTAATTATAGATGTCTGTTTTTTGTTCATTTAAGATTGGGGGGGAGGGTCTGGGCCCAAGGCTGCCAACCCTTACGTTCGTACATTTATGATGTAACGTAGTGGCTGCTAAAAGAATTAGATTCAGTTTAGACTCAAAGCATCAACAAGTTATAAATAACCCAAGATCTCAAACAAGAAACACTTACGATTCAAGAATGTAAATAGAAAAGCATTGAGTAATTAAAAAAATTAGTGAGTGGGATGAGAGTATAAATTCATGAATGTAATTGATTAATATTTGGACTGAAACTTCTGCAGAATTTTTTAATAGAGTAGATAATTTCGGAGACCACACTGCCTTTTCATGACGATAAAATAAAAGTTCAAAATAGGGATAAAATCCTTTTTAATAGACAGTGTATAATGAATTTCACAAAAAATACCAGATATTTCGGTCACATATACAGTGACCGTCATCAGTAGTAAAACTCTACTGATGACGGTCTGATGACGATGACTACTGATGACGGTCACTGTATATGTGACCGAAATATCTGGTATTTTTTGTGAAGTTTATTATACACTGTCTATTAAAAAGGATTTAACCCTATTTTGAACTTTTATTTTATTTAAAAACTATATAAACCGTTTGCATTTGTCCCTGTGAAGAAGGGCAGATATCCCTCCCCTGCCCGAATTTAACTGAGGAGAAATTCATTGTTTTGAATTAAAGCTGTTTCACTGAATAAAGTCAAATTTGCCCTTTCATATACGGAATAATTTCAGTGAAACAGCTTAAAGATCAACGTTTCCTAAAATGTTAAAGTTCAGAATTATGGCTGTTTGTTTTGCAAAGAGGAGGCCTATCTGTTAACAGATTATGATAATTGCCACCGAAAGATCATGTCCGACACTTTCAAACTTTGAATTTGCTTTCAAAAACCATTTAATAAGATGTTCTCAAAGGGAAGTGCAGGATGATAGTGTACGTTCAGTCTTTTTTCGATCCTCTTGCTCTATACTGGCCAACTGATACTTCCGTTGAGAACAGCTTAGCAGAAGGTTTTGTAGCACTTTTCTCAGAAGCATGAAAATGTCGGATACGACTTTGCTGCGAATTTGTGTGACACATCTGCTTTGCTGACCAAACCTCAAAGACAAGTCTTCTCCATGAGTAATTTTTAAACTCTTTTGTCAACCAACTGCTTTGCGGAGTTGGTCAAATTTAATACGATTTGCCAGGACTATGAATCAGGACATTTCAAATTCAAATTAATTTAATTCGAAAACAAGACATAGCTCTCGTGGGCAAAGCCCAAATATGATGTCTCTTAGTTATAATTGGCAAAATAAAGTTGTCTGATAAAACTTCATCAGGATAAATAAACTAAAGGATAAAAATACTTGAGATTGAGAATAAAATTATCTGATAAAACTTCGTCAGGATAAAATAAACTAAACAATTAAAACACTAGAGATCATTGTAGTATTTCACAAAGCTTGGCACACAGCTTTTACTGTAGCGCATGGTGTTACAGTGGACTGGGGTTAGTTTCGGAACCTTCTCAGCCACTTTCCTGGGGGACAAGATCTTATAGGGACAAAAGGTGGGGGAAGGAATGATCGGTAGATGGGATGATGAAGGAGGGAGGAGCCAAATCTTTGACAGGGAACCGCCATAAATGATTTGCAGTGATCTCTTCTGAACTCGTTCTATATTATCAGTTTCATCCTGGGTAAGGGCAAAGTGCCAAACCGGACAAGCATATTCAACTAAGGGGCGGATGAAAGTGTAAAATATTAGTTTCAGCTTGTCCTTAGGAACTCAAAAATTTTTCAGTGTTTTTAGTATTTGGATTTCGCCGTTAGCTTTTTTTACAATTGTCTTTGTATTCTCCCGCCATGAGAGGTCAGAAGAAATCACCACATTAAGTAAAGTTATTTTATGGCTTATTAGCTCGGAAGCCATAGGAGATTCAAAAGACGGTTGAGCATTCTGAAGAAAAGTAAATGTCGTGACCGAACTTTTGCCTTTGTTCACGACCATGTTTAGTTCAGCTGCCTCTGAGGTAACTTGGTCGATGAAACCAGCAGCATTGCTCTTCGAATCCTTAGATACGATTTCCGTTAAGGACAAGTCGTCAACGTATTTCCATCTGTCCTCCAGCTCAGCAGCATTTTCATTTATCATGAGGAGGAAGCCCAGCGGCCCGATCACAGTTCCTTGTGGAATTCCTCAAAAAACTGGCAGATAATTTGAAAATTGGTCTTTATACTTCACAGTTTGCTCAAGTTTAATAAGCTTCGGATTTTGTTGTTAATGTGTTTTATTTTATTTTAATAAAACCCTTTCTCTCTATTTTTTAAGCAGCTCTTGATGATTTTAATAATAAAGCTGGGCGTATTTTTTTCCGCCATTTTTTCTAAAAGGATTTTGTGATCAACAAGGTTAAATGCTTTTCTGAAATCAATTGCAATTAAATTTATCAATTTTCCAGGTTCATCTAGGTGTTTTAAAATAAAATCAATTAAATGAACGAGGTAATGAAGTGTCGAACACTTAGGGTTGTTACCAAATTGCTTTCGATCAGTTACTTTCAAAAGATATTTTTTCAGCCATGTGGCAACAAAGCTTTCGTATATTCTGCTAAAAACTGACGTAACTGTGATCGGTTGGACACCAGAGAAATCATTAGCTGCTTCTTTCTTAGGAATGGGGGTGATAAACCCTTTCTTCCATTTCTTTGGAAAATATCCCGTCTTTATATTATTGAAAATTATCTGAAGGGGAAATGATTATTCTTTAGAAAATGCTTTAATGAGAGCAACTGAAATGTCAAAAGAGGCAACGGAAGTTCTTTTTAACAAAGAGTGTTTACGGATTATAATTGCCGATGAAATATCAGTAACTAATCAACAGCAAAATATCAGCAATTAAGTTATGATCTGAAGGAGTAGTTAAATTTATTGGAGGATCCTCGGGTGGAAGAGGGGGGTAAGACTGCGCAATTGAAGCAAAACGGGCATTTAAATCATTCGCAGTTTTCTCTAGAGGCTCCTCCTTCATGAAGTCAACTGGTTGAGAACTTTTGCCAGTCAGACTTTTTACTTTACTGAAAAACTGCGACGGCATGGACTCCAAAAGATGGTCAACTTCATTTTCATAGTAATTTGCTTGTGCCTTTTTGATTTTCCATTTTTTTCTGGTTTGCCAACTTTTTTGCTTGGTTCTCTTGACCGTTTCGTATTAGGTGCAATTTATTTTTTATCAGTTTTGAATTTACGAATGGTTTATCACTAGAACAGAATTTAGTCTTACTTCGGGAAAGCACTCGAGAAATTTTGAATTTACCTTATTATGGAATTCTTCTACTTGGGAATCCAAGTCTTTAACTGAAGAGACCGTGACCCAGTTTTCTCCCGTTATCCAGTCACCGAATTGCAGCAGACCATGGTCAGTGATCGGCCTTGAAGTAACATCGGTTACTGAATATTTAATTTTTACTTTTTCCAAGGGGTTCCGATGTACCATATAATGATAACTTCCACCAAGTGGTGCTAGTTTACTTGGATTCTGGTAATATTCCGAAATCTTTGTCAGGATTACCTCCAGAGAAGTATTCCCCTTAGTTGTTGGGAAATCGACTAGAGTTTTAAGGCTAAGTGACCTGGCCAGCGATTTGCTATCGAGTTGGTTAGCATCTTTTAGCATTACTACTGCAAAATATGGGTGAGTTCTCTGGACGTAATCTGTTGATTCCTGCAGTTTCTTCCAAAAAGCTTTTCTTGCTGCAGCTGGCTTACCAGGTGAATAATAGAAAACGCACACTGCTACGGCAGAGAGTAGCCTAGGGAGTCGCTTAGGTTGGGCTTTGACCCAAATAATTTTATCAGCATCTTCAAGAAAAGGTATATTTAAAAGCTGAGGTTTAAAAT
Source organism: Artemia sp. Kazakhstan ARC1039 (assembly GCA_029168905.1). Taxonomy (NCBI): domain Eukaryota; kingdom Metazoa; phylum Arthropoda; class Branchiopoda; order Anostraca; family Artemiidae; genus Artemia; species Artemia sp. Kazakhstan ARC1039. The sequence continues at coordinate 6,075 of JAQQPU010017733.1, forward strand.
CTTCGTGCACGAGTGTCATAATTCCTCCTCTTTTTTCCCAAGAGGATGGTCATCAGGCCTAAGTTTAATAAAAGACGAAAACTTAGGAACCCTCAATAAATTAAGATCTTGCCGGTGGACCTTGGAAACACAGATAACGGAAGAGCCAAGCATTTGAGCCGTGGTCGGAATTTCAGTAAATTTCTCTAGATTTAAACTTTCGGCGTTGCTGTAAAGGAAAGAAGGAAATACGTGAAGTTTGTCGAGAAACTCTCGGGAAAAAGGTTTATTTTGGAATTTCTTGCCCCCTTTCGCGACTGGAGCAGCAACAGGATTATTTAAAGTGAAGTCACCAACATTTTTTTCCTTCTGCAGGGAAAGGGGTAAAGAGGAGGGGGAATAGAATAGGGATGGGGCTGGTTGTTGATTGGCTGTTGATGAAAATGGATAGGTGGGCGAGGAGGAGGGAGGGGGTTTAAGAGGCTCAGCTGTTGGCCCCCTCGTCTCGACAAGTTTTTTGACACCGGCTTGGGTCTAGGATTATTGCTTGAAGCATTGCTTCCATAAACAATCTGGCTGTGGCTTGGCATACTATAATCGAATACTGGATCACGGTTAAAATGATTAAAACGAGGCAAACGGTCAAAATACTCAAAAGGCACTGAACGATTATTGCGAGATTTTAAATTACTAACACTATGAGCAAAACTGCACAACTTGTTGGCACAAGCCATCATAGGGCAAAGATCGATATGATCGAAATTGCGATTTGTTGCTTTGCACTTTTTCAGTCTATATTTTTGGCATATATGTAGAAATTTACAATTCTTTTTTTTGTTGCAGAAACCTCCTTCTAAATACTTACACACTTTATTTACACGGGAATTCTCTCGTTGATTTGGTTGTTTCTTTTTATCATTAATGTTTTTGCTTTCATGAATAAACGGACACTGTTCACCAAGTTTGCATGTACCAGTTGATATAAAAAAGAAACTTTTTCTTAGTTTCTCGTCTTTCGGCGATTCCTAGTCCTTCAGCAATTTTCACCACAACGTCACAACTTTTTTCAAATAGCTGTAAATTCAGAGTGTCGATTTCGGTCTGTTTCATCGATAGGGATCGGGCTTGAGATTCATTTTTTTCTTCCATGCTCTGAATCTTTTTTTTCTAGTTGCAGGATTAAATTTTCTTTTGAAAGGCAACTCTCACAACTTTTGGGACAGTTTTGAGGGGATGGGTTCTCCAAAGGCAGGAAAAACATATTCTTGGGGTTAACGACAGCGTATGCAGGAGTATCAGCCTCGGGGTGCTCAATTACAACAGCCATAACACATGAGCTGCATTTCCAGTTGGGGTTTTCTTGCCGTAATACTGGTGTGGTTCCAGCACAGGGGGGATGGAACCATAGAAGTCATTTCGAGCACTGAATCGTCACACCTTTTTCACACGGCCTCTCACATCCAGGGCAAATATAAGCAGATCTGGTTTGTCTCATATTTGTATTGAATTTTACTGGTAATACAGCTAGTTAATGAGTCCAAAGTCAATTTCCTTCCAAAATAATTGGCTGTGAAATAATTAGTTCTGATTCTGAAACTATTTTCATTAAAAAGTCCGTAGGGTAATCAAATAACTAAATAATAAATAATCCGAGTTCAAAAGTTCAAAAATGTTGACTATGATAAGTCCGTAGGGAAACACTATTGAGTCTTATTATATAACGAGAATGTATCCAGACTACATCCAACAGAGGTGTTTTCAGTATGAACTCCCAAAAAAGACAAACAAGTGCAAGGGATAATGTTTTTTCAAGTTGTCATTTCGAGTTAACTTTATTTATATCTTTTTACATCTTTTTCAGTTTGCAACTTTTTCCATCCGTACCATCGACACAGCCATTGATTGTATTGGTAAGGCTTTTTCTGAGATGAAATTGGCTGAAATGGAACCAAGCAAGACCCAAATATGGGCGTCCATTACCGGACTTGAAGGTAATGAATATCCATTGATCGGCCACGAGTCTCCGTTTACGATTAGGAAGCATTATGCAAATGCAACTGTATACTCTACGCATGAGGAGATAAATGTGTTTGGTGCCAGTTCCTAATAAGGTAGGACTGCTTATTGCATTTAGAGAACCCGTAATGATCAAATATGGCTGGGGTTTGAGCAAGATGCGCAAAATGTAGGCAATATCGTTCGATAACTAACGAAAAGAATATTAAATAATTAAGAAACGAGGGTGATTTTCAGTCAGTTGAAGAAAAGTGAAGCCAAAAGATTAAACAGATATTTCGGCAATTACCTCTGCCAAGTTGTCTTAGGTGCTCGAGTCTCAACGCAAAAAGAACATAGAATACTGTTTGAGCACTGAGGATGGCTTTTTGGAGGTCCTTGCCGAAATTTCTGCTTTGTCTTTTCGCTTGGCTTTTTGTGAAGTTGCTGAAAATCACACTCATTTCTTGGTTTTTTAATTATCTTTACATTTTTTTTCTTTTTTTATTAAATGCCATGTATAGCCAACATAATCTTGAGATGTGTTTACATTGGCAATATGAGGGCCACTCTTGAATCTGTTTATCGCTCCTTTTGCACATGGGGCCTAGTTTCGTCAGAGTCCTGATGAAAACATTGGTGCTTTACTGAAAACTATATGTGAATTGAAGAGTCTTGTAAAGTATAAACAACATCAAACTGAATATTTGATACATAATGAAATTAGTTGTTGAAAGATCCATCAGTTCAAGAATTTATTTCACTGTAATTTTATTTTTATTTTCAATGCTGTAAGAACTGGAAAACAAAATATTTGTAATATAATTCGTTTTCAGTTAAGCGCCAATGACGCAGTAGGCTTTTGGTTTGTATTTACAGTTAAGCTAGGGGGCAATATCCAACCTCTTGTTTTTAGTGAAACTATATTCGTCTTGAACAAATTTAGAAAGAACTAATAAATTAAACTGAATATTTGATGTATACTGATATTAATTGCTGAAAGCTCATCAGTTCAAAATTGTATTTTAATTTTAATATTTATTTTCAATATTAAGTACAAAAGAAAATATTTTTAATAAAATCGGTTTTCAGTAAAGCGCCAATGACGCACTAGGTTTTAGACTTTTACAGTCAGAGAAGGAGGCGATACCCGAACTCTTGTTTGTAGTGATTTTTGTTCGTTTCAAGCTAGATTTAAGATTTATTTATTCATATACATTATGAATATTTATTATATTAACAAACAATATTAATGGTAAAAAATGGTTTGGAAAAATTTAGAAGTGAAGTAAAGGAAAAAATGTATTCTATTAATGAGTCCTGAGCTATTTTTTATTATTTATTTTATTTTTTTTTTTGAGGTGTCTGAAGGAGTAAAGTGGATTATTTGGATAGTTTTTCCTTTTTTGTTGTCGTTACGGTGACTCCAGTAGTAACTCAGCAAGGAATTATGTATTTTATTTATACACAAATACATATATTTTTTTATATTATCAGTATTTCTGGTACGTTTAATTTGCGCTATAAATTAGTACTAAAATTTTCTCTTTTTTTTTTGTATTCCTGGCCCGCCCCTAGGACAACTTGCCTTAACAAATTCATGGGCAGGCTAGAAGATTTAGTTGAATGACTTGTTCTTTTTCATGTATTATATATTTACATATATGTATGCATTTTGTCAAGTTCTACTTTTTATTAATAAACTAAACTAAACTAATTGTTTGTATGTTTGCATTCATTGTTTATTTAATTTCTAATCGTTTTAAGTTTCATTTATACTTCAATAGCAAAATATTTTTTTCGTTTTAAGCTTGATTTTCACATTCAATCTAAGCATTACTCGCTTTAAGATCTATTTATTCATTTATATTGTTACCTTTTGTATGTTTTTCCATACAACATGCTTGTTTGATGTTTGGTTGTATGATGGTTTATTTAATTTATGTTCGTTTTGGGTTTCATTTATTCTTTAATAGTAATTTCAGGTCGTTTTGAGTTTGAATTTTAACAGATATTTTTATCTGCTGAGCTTAAGTTTAAAATGGCCTTTACTTTTCTTTGAAAAACTTATTTTTCTGAAAGTTTTTTTAAAATTCATTTTTGTTCATTTTTGATTGCAGAAAGTTTCAAGCTTTTAAGAACTCCCTATTTTTACTTTTAAAGCTAGGACAGCTATGTTTTGTTTCGGTTTGATACTTTTTGCTAGATTATTCCAAAAAAAAGCTTTTTCTTGAGAACTGTCTCGAACCAGACAGTTGTCAAACTTCAAAGGACTTTTCTATTACATAGCCTCGAATTTTTTATTTTCATTTTTAATGTTAAGCTACAAAGTAGATCTCACAAAAAAAGGAATAAAATTGGAAAACATAATAGAATTTTAAAAAGATAAGTGAAAAAACTTAAATTAAAAAATAAATATGAAATGAAATTAGAAAGAAAAACGAAAGTAGTGATGACCCACAGAACAATTAGCCAGCAGCTTAATTCGGTAAAATTGTGACGCATTGCGTCTTTTTTTATCACCATTGAATTTTAATTTTAGTTCTTAATCATTTGATTATTAATTTTTGTTTAACTTTCATTTACTGTTTTTAATTTTCATTTCTAATCATTGAAGGAAATTTAATTTCACTACCGAATTGAATTATAAAAGTTAAAATTTGCCTACAGCTTTCAGAATTAAATTTTATTTCCATGACAGCTCCTCGCTTGTTCAGAATCTGCATTGGGAGCTTGACAATTTTTTAAATGATGCTGAACCATGATTCAATTGTCCTTGTAGCCACCAAAGCAAGAGTGCTTTTCGTTTTCTTGAAAATAAAAAATATCTTTACGGTAATTGTGAAGATGAATAATCTAGATGCATATTTCATGTTTGAATTATATCAAACAGTTCGTGGTAACAAACTGTAAATAAGGAGCGAAAATTGTAACCGAAACTAAAAAACGAAATTTTGAAATCAATAGATGCATCAAAAGAATCGGATCGCTTGCGATGTACATTAAATTGAAAATACATATTAATTTTTTTTAATTAAGTATAAATTATACAATGCTTTCATTATGTATATTATGTAATACAAATTTAATACTAACTATGTAAATTATGTGAAAATTTGTTTGAAAAATATGTGGAAATTTTTTTTAATTATTTTCAAAATAACATCATTTCAGGCCATTTCAACTTGTTGGAAGCTTGTTTAAACCACCAAAAACCAGTGAGTGTGAACATTGCCGTAATTTGGAAGAAGCTTACCTTATGTGGCCAGAAGAAGAAAGACCATCCAGTGATCTTAATGAAGATCAGGGTCCGCTACAAATGGACCATGATTTATCTGATGATTCAATTTACTATGATTTATCAGATTCATCAGATTTACCAACCCCAATCCCCCTGCAAAGTTCTGTGGCGGGGAATGCAAGTAGAAGGATTAAAAAGAGTCTAAAGAAAAAAAAATAATAATAAGTGCGTGCGGGACTTATTGACGAAATGTTGTGGTTTTTGTTATTTTAATGTCTTTTATCTGTTTTTCTTTATATTTGAAAAAGGATATGTATATCAGTAAAAAACTATTGAAGGTTTTCAGGGTTTTATATTTTATTGCAATTTAGTATTTCCAACATTTATTTAGTTTTTATACCTGACTCGTTATCTTTTTGGGATAATATAGCCTGGGAGTCTGGAAGGATAATTTTTTGGGGGAGGGAAATATGCTAAATAGGGCATTTTGCTTTGTGTTAAGGGTATTTTCCTTGTGCACAAGTTGTCTTCAAGGGAAAATTTGTGAAATTTGAATTTTTTTTCATCTAGGAACGTTAATTCTTTCAAAGTAAATTCTGGGAATATATTTTTTAGGATTTAACAGCACTTAAATGTGGGGCTAAGTTCAAGATTAATTTGTGTTGCAAAACAGGGTAAAAAGGATGTAAAGCTGTTTATTTTATTTTGTTGTTATTTGGGAAATTTTGTAGTGTGTTCAAGCTTTCTTACAGGGAAAACTAATGAAGTTTGAAATGTGTATCATCTGAGAACATTACTTTTTTCAAAGTAAAATTTGGGATTTTTTTTAGCATTAGACATCACTTAAAAATCTGCGACAAAATTCAAGATCGACTCGTACTGTTTCATCAGTTTTAATTATAAAATGCTAACGTATAAAATTAAAATTATCATAATAAATTCTTCCAAATGTAATCACTCATCATTCAATTAAAACTTCTAGGGTCATAAATCCTTCAAAAACTTCAATATATGATTTTTCTATGAATAATAACTATATAAAACATTAATTTATTTAAAAAAAAACTTTTGAGTAGTTTCCTGTAGATTTTTTGTGCTTTATGCCAGAATTGTTTTCATTTTTTTATTTTATAGAAGAACATGAATCATTAATGAAAGCTGAAAGAATATTTATCAGGAGGAAAAGACAACCGGTATTTTCCAGATAGGTTCAATTTAAGAATAAAAATAATCACTCTAATAATTACTGGTGTTTTAATGTTTGAAGAATTGTCAAATACACTAATTGTTTTGAGCATAACCCGTGCTTCTAAGAAACTATCGTTCTTTTGTCACTCCCTCGCGTCGTTTCAGATTTTACTTGTTGATTTGCAGAACTTTGAGTGGGATATTCCGTGTTACCTAGATGAATAAACTTTGTGTTTTAGTTCTTTTACCTTAGTTCAATGAAATGCGCATAATTAGAGCCGTATTTTTTTGTGTTGTCTTTGCTATGTATATAAATAAATTTAAGAATTCTCGAATATTTAAAGTTTAGTTTAGTTTCTCCTTTTAGCCTGAATCTATCTAGGCTGGAAATTGCCCATTCAGTTATGTTGAAATTTGTACAAGTTAATATTTCCCAACATGTCTTTGACTGCCAAACGACGGATTGTGCAGCAAACTCTTGGCAGCACAAAGCCACTTGGGTCTGACCTGGAAAACTGCTCAACAATCCTTGATCCTCCCAACTAATACTTCTAACTATTCACTGCAGTACCAAACCACCTAAGGCCAAAGCAGCTGCATGCACTCCACCACATAATCGAAGCTTCAGTCTTTACTCGTTCCAAGAAGATCAAAATTCTTTTAAATGCTTTCTCCTGGCCTCTCCCATCCTATTTGAGGATAGCCTAATTTTCTTTTGGCTTCAGACGATGACCAAAATCAGAATCAACATTTAACATATAATCCTCTTTGTCTTGAAGTGTCAACATTTCAGGGCCATAATTCTCGAACTCGACTTCCTATTTTTCCAACTTGTTTTAAACTGCGAAAACAGGCTGCCCCCTCCTTACATTGTTGCCATTCCAACTAACCAATAAATCTTCAGAGCAAAATAAGAGTAAATGGTCAGAGGGTACTAAAAACATGTAACTATTCCTGATGAGCCCTTGGGTATATATAATCCCATTGGTTAGGGGCAAGAAGGGGATTGGCTAGATTGCCTGCAATAGGTACTGGGGTAAAAAATGGTGAGGGAGGCTTGGTTGCTTTTGAAAATTTTCGCCAGTAGAAGCAGAACATGCTGTTTTAAGCTGAAGCAACCTCTCCCATGCTTTAAATGGACGATGGATTACAAAAACAAAGTAATTAATTTTAAACATGACTTATTTTTCGAGAAAATGTCTGAAAATGCTTAGGAATGATGCTTTGTTTACTGTGGTGTCAACTGTCATGGGAAGCCTCACGTAGGGTTAGCTTGGGAAAACAAACTTATGTATTTAAAGCATAATTTGGCAAAGCAAAAAAATTAGTGTAATAACCTTATATGTGTCTTTCACTTTTATTGAGGATAGTGACTTGAAGGATTCAGATGTGATAGTTAGCCGTTGTTTGATATCCTGTTAAGAGCTATTTTTGGATGTCCACACTCTTTCTAGGTAAACAAACTGATCAATCCAATCCATTTTCTCGCCAAAAATAAAATAATCCAAAAATATTCAGAACTCCAAAGTCTTACATTTCAACGTAAAAATCCAAAATTAACTTTGAAACATAAACAGAATTTAACAGTGACAAGGCAAACCATGACACAAAACTAGCTTAATATTGCAAATCTTACATTTAAACGAAAAATTCCAAAATAAACTTTGAAACATCAACATAATGTAATATTGACAAGGTAAGCCACGACACAACACTACAAATATATTCAAAGTCTTACACTTCAACGAAAAAATTCTAAAATGAACTTTGAAACATAAAGAGAATGTAACAGCGACAAGGTAGACAACAAACAACACTAAAAAAAATATTTAAAGTCTTATATTTCAAGGAAAAAAATCCAATATGAGGTTACATTTCAATAAAAAAATGTCAAAATGAACTTTGAAACATTAAAAAAATGTGACAGTGACAGAGTAAACCATGACAAAACACTACAAATTATTCTAAGTATTACATTTCAAGGGAGAAAAAAAAATCCAAATATACTTTGAAAAATTAACAGTATGTAACAGCGACAAGGTAAAGCACCACACAACACTATAAAACTATTCCAATTCTTACATGTCAACAAAAAAAAACTCCAAATACATCTTTGAAGCATCAACAGAATGCAACAGTGACATGGTAAACCATGACACAACAATATAAAAATATTCTAAATCTTACATTTTAATGAAAAAATTGCAAATTGAAATTTGAAACATCAACAGAGCATAACAGTGACAAGGTAAACAATGACACAACTATGAAAATATTCCAATTCTTACATTTCAACGAAAAAATTCAAAAATGAACTTTGAAACATCAACAGAATGTAACGGTGACAAGGTAAATCCCGACACAAAACTGCAAAAATATTCCAAGTTTTACATTTCGAGGAAAAAGTTCCAAAATGGACTTCGAAATATCATAGTCGAAATATTACATTTCAAGGAAAAAAAAAATCAAAATTGACTTTGAAACATCAACAGAATGTAACAGTGACAAGATAAACCATGACAGAACACTATGAAAACACTACGGAAGTCTGACATTCCAAAGAGAAAAAAAAAAATCGAAAATAAAAATTGAAATATACACAGAATGTAACAGTGACATAGTAAATCACGACACAACAATACAAAAATATTCCAAGTCTTGCATTCCACGGAAAAAATTCAAAAATGGAATTTAAAACATCAAAAGAATGTAACAGTGACATGATAAACCACGACACAACACTACAATAATATTCCAAGTCTTACATTTCAACGAAAAAATTCCAAAATTAAATTTGAAACATCAACAGAATGCAACAGCGACAAGGTGAATTCCAACACAACACTACAAAATACTCCAAGTCTTATATTTCAACAAAATAATTCCAAAATAAACTTTGAAACTTTAAACAAACAAACTTTAAACAATTTTTGAGACAAATATACTTTGAATGTAAAATTGAAAGGTAAACCACGACAAAAAACTACAAAAATATAAACCACGAAACAACACTACAAAAAAATTCCAAGTCTTACATTTGAACGAAATAATTCAAAAATGAATTTTGAAACATCAATAGAATGTAACAGTGACATGGTCTACATTGATAAAACACTATAAGAATATTCTATCTTACATTTCAATGAACAAATTCCAAAATGAACTTTGAAACATCAAAAGAATGTCACATTGACAAGGTAAACCACGACACAACATTACAAAAATATTCCAAGTCTTACATTTCAACGAAAAAAAAATACAAAAATGGACTTTGAAAAATCAACGGAATGTAAAATTGACAAGGTAAACCACGAAACAACACTGTGAAATATTCCAAGTCTTACATTTTAACGAATAAATTCAGAAGTGAACTTTGAAACGTCAACAGAATATAACAGTGACAAGGTAAACCACGACACAACAATATAAAAATATTCCAACTAATACATTTCAACAAAAAAAATCCAAAATTAACTATGAAACATCAACAGAATATAACAGTGACAAGGTTAACCATTACACAAAACTAGCATGATATTCCAAGTCTTACGTTTAAACGAATAATTCCAAAATAAACTTTGAAACATCAACAGAATGCAACAGTGACAAGGTAAACCATGACAAAACACTAAGAAAATATTCCAGGTCTTACCTTTCAACGAAAATATTCCAAAATGAACTTTGGAACATCAACAGAATGTAATAACAGTGACAAAGTAAACCCCGATAAAACATAACAAAGCCTTGCACTGTTATATAACTGTTGTGTCGTGCTTTAACTTGTCACTGTTATATTCTATTGATGTTTCAAAGTTCATTTTGGAATTTCTCCATATAATGTAAGACTTGAAATATTTTTGTAGTGTTGTGTCATGGTTTACAATGTCACTGTTACATTCTGTTGATGTTTCAAAATTCATTTTTGAATTTTTTCTTTGACATGTGAGACTTTGAATATATTCTTAGAATTCTGTCGTGTTATGTCTTGCCACTGTTACATTCTGTTGATGTTTTAAAGTTTATTTGGGAATGTTTTCCGTGAAATAGAAGAATTTGAATATTTTGGTAGTGTTTTATCATGGTCTACCTTGTCGCTGTTACATTCTATTGATGTTTCAAGGTTCATTTAGGAATTTTTTCGTTGAAATGTAACATAGAATATTTTTTAGTGTTTGGTCGTGGTCTACCCTGTCAATGTCACATTCTGTTGATTTTCAAAGTTCCTTTTGGAATTTTATCGTTCAAATATAAGACTTGGAATATTAAGCTAGTATTATGTCATGGTTTGCCTTGTCACTGTTACATTCTGTTGATGTTTCAAAGTTCATTTAGAAATTTCTTCGTTGAAATGTAAGACTTAGAATATTTTGTGGTGTGTGGTCGTGGTCTACCCTGTCACTGTTACATTCTGTTGATTTTTCGAACCTCCCTTGGAAATTTTTTTGTTCAAATGTAAGACTTGGAATATTAAGCTAGTGTTGTGTCATGGTTTTCCTTGTCACTGTCACATTCATGTTTGAATTGAATCTGTTGATGTTGATGATGGAATTTATTCGTTGAAATATAATTATTCGTCCAAAAATTCCAAAATAAACTTTGAAACATTAATAGAATGTAACAGTGACAAGGTAAATCACGACACGACAATACAAAAATATTTCAAGTCTTACATTTCAACGATAAATTCCAAAATGAACTTTGAAACATCAACAGAATGTAATAGTGAAAAGTAAACCATGCCAAAACACTTCAACGAAAAGTAAACAGTAACAGGGTAAAACATCACAAAACACTATAAAAATATTCCAAGTCTTAAATTTCAACGAAAAAGTTCCAAAATGAGCTTTGAACCATCAACAGAATGTAACAATGACAAGGTAAACCACGACAGAACCCTTCAAAAATATTTCAAGTCTTACATTTTAACGAAAAAAAAAAAACAAAAATGGACTTTGAAACATCCATGGAATGTAACATTGACAATGTAAACCACGAAACAACACTATGAAATTTTCCAAGTCTTAAATTTAACACCATAAAAATATTCCACAACTCTATAAAATATTTATGAACTATTCATGAAATAAACTATATTCATGAAATGAATATTAATGAAATGAAATTTTAAACATCAACAGAGTGTAACAGTGACAATGTAAGCCGCGACATAACATTATAAAAATATTCCAAGTCATATATTTAAACGAAATAATTGTAAAATGAACTTTGAAACATCAACAGAATTTGACAGCGACAAAGTGTTTCAAAGTTCATTATTGAATTTTTTCGTTGACATATAAGACTTTGAATATATTTGTAGTATTTTGTCGTGGTTTATCTTGTCACTGTTACATTCTGCTGATGTTTTAAAGTTTATTTGGGAATTTTTCCGTGAAATAGAAGACTTTGAATATTTTTGTAGTGTTTTATAATGGTCTACCTTGTCGCTGTTACATTCTGTTGATGTTTAAAAGTTCATTTAGGAATATTTTCGTTTAAATGTAAGACATAGAATATTTTTTAATGTGTGTGTGTGTATATATGGGTGTGTGTGTGTATATATTTATGTGTGTGTTTGTGTATATATATGTGTGTGTGTATATGTGTGTTTTGTGTGTATATGTGTTTGTGTATATATTTGTGGGTGTATATATGCGTGTATATATATATATATATATATATATGTGTGTGTGTATATGTGTGTGTGAGTGTGTGTATGTGTGTGTTTGTGTATATGTGTGTGTGTATATATATAAGTGAGTGTGTGTATATGTGTATATATATGTGTTTGTGTATATATATATATATATATATGTGTGTATGTTT
>JAQQPU010017734.1:5772-18302 GCA_029168905.1 Artemia sp. Kazakhstan ARC1039
CCCCCCCACAGCCCTCAGGGCAAGGGTTGTAAGTTATGTCCTGGGAGCATATAAGGTTTTTATTGAAAGCGTAGAAACTTCAAAGGGACTGATTCAATTGGAAAATTAAAGGGTTAGTGCCTTTTTTACTAGTTGAAAGTGATTGGAGAGCGACTAACGCCCCTCTCACGCCCACCGTTTTCCCAAACACATCCAATCACAATTTTGAGATATCTATTTGGTTCAACGTAGTTGAAAGTTCTTGAAATTAGGTCTTTTAGGATGATAACCCCACTCAGAGCCTTCAGTGCAAAGGTTGTAAGTTATGCCCAGGGGGCATATAATGTTTATATAGAAAGTTGTTATAGAAATTTCAAAAAAGGCTCATTTGATTGGAAATTGAAATTGCCCTTTTTAACTGTTGAAAGTGAGTGGAGAGTAATTAACCCCCCTCTTACGCCCACCATTTCCCCAAAAACATTCAATCAAAGTTTAGAGATAGCCAATTTGTTCAACACCGTTGAAAAATCTAGAAATTATGTATTTAAGGATGACAAACCCCCCAGAGCCCCAAGGGCAAAGGTTGTAAGTTCTGCCCTGGGGGCATATAAGGTTTTTACAGATAGAGTTGTCGTAAAACTTCAAAAGTGGCTCATTCAATTCGAAATTGAGAGGGCTAGTGCCCTTTGTAATAGTCGAAACGTATTGGAGGGTAACTAACCCCCCTCTCACGCCCACCATTCCTCCAAACACATCCAATCAAAATTTTCAGATAGGTATTTTGTTCTACATAGTAGAAGGCTCAGGGAATTAGGTCTTTTAGAATGACACCCCCCCCCCCCCTGCATTCAGGGCGGTGGTTGTAAGTTGTGCTTTGGGGGTCTATAAGATTTTTATTGAAAGTTTTGTCGTATAAACTTCAAAAGGGCTTATTTTATTGGAAATTGAAACGGCTTGGGCAATTTTTAATAGTTGAAAGTGATTGGAGAGTGACTAACACCCCTCTCACGCCCACCATTCCCCCAAACACATCCAATCAAAATTTTCAGATAGCCATTTTGTTTAATGCAGTTGAAAGTTCTTGAAATTTGGTCTTAGAGGATGAGAACCACCCTAACAGACCTTAAGGTAAGGGCTGTAATTTATGCCCTGGGGGCATATAAGGTGTTTATAGAAAGCGTTGTCGTTTCCAAAAGGGCTCATTCGATTGGAAATCGAAAGGCCTAGTGCCCTTTTTAGTAGTCGAAAGTGATTGGAAGGCTTGACATTTTTATAGTAAAGATCGATGTGGGTATAATTTATTATTTTTTGTTGTTGTTGTTGTTTAGACCAGGGTGCTTCGTAGCAAAGGTGTTGTCGTGGGAACTTTGAAAAGGGCTTATTCAATTGAAAATAGAAAGGGCTAATTCCCAATAAGGCATCTCAGCAGTATCCAAGAACGACTGAGGGTATTATGTTCAAACTTTCGGGGCTACTTCTGCTCTTAAAATTTAACCAAATCAAAATAGCGTATGTGTATCCAAGCTATCAAAGAAAGTAAACAGATTTTTTTTGCGAATGGTATCAAGTTTTCCATTTCAGGTCAACTAGAAGAGGTTTGAAACTAAATCAAACAGTACCATTTGTGTCCAGATTTTTAAAAGGGTGTATGTTGTTAAAAATTACTGAAAATTTTTCACCAGCATACAATTAGCAGGCCAAACTATAAAGTCTTAAAAAACGAAAGGATTTAAAGTATTATATTCTTTTTCCCTGAAAAGACTATGTCAATATAAAACGAACAGAAATTAATTAAAAAAACTTTTTCCACAAAATAAGTTTTTCAAAAAAAGTAAAGAACTCCATTTAACAAAAAATGAGCAAAAATAAAATCAAATAATCTACTAAGTGTGAAACTACCGCAAATCAGCATCGATAAATAAATGAAACCCAAAACAAACAGATTATAATAATTAACCAAGTCAAACTCAAAACGAGCAGAAATTGACATAAGTTGGGCGCAAAACCCCTATGCCTTCCCAAGGCCAGAACAAAATTTGCACTTAGGCCTCCTGAAAAATACAAATGAATGTGCATTGTCAGTTTAATATACATATACTAAAATTTAGTAATTAAAATGTTAATATTATTTGATTTATTAAAGTTATAAAAGTAAAAACATTTACATTTTTTCAGTAAAGTGCAAATTTTGTTCTGGCCGTGGGACAAATTATGTTCTCGTAATTTTTCTTTTAGAGAAAAACAGAACAAAGAAGAGGAAGCAACATCACATATTACTACACTTATACCCAAATACTATAGAAAGAAATTACCATTTTCATGGGTCCATAAATGGCTTAAAATTGAATTAGTAAGAAAATCAATTATTAAATTCAGAGAGAGCATAGCAAATGGCATCAAGTGGTATGTTTACTTTATTTGTAGGTCAAAATTATGGACTGCTCCATATTTAATAGATATGTATGCAGGTTTTCAAAAGGGCATATGAGCAATATCGTAGCTAGTGCTACCATAAATAGTAATATCATAAAAAACTTTTAAAGGAGCTAATTCTGATTGGAAAAACTTCTATTACCGTTTTTAAGAGTCACAAGTAGTTAACAGGCAAGCAGCCCTTTTCCCAGACCCATTTTCTCCAAAAAACATCCAATCAAAATTTTGAGATAGCCATGTCTGTAGGAATATTGGGTATTTCAACCCTCCTCAGTTGTAATTACCTATCATGTTTTAAAACTAAATCAAAAGACACTGTTTGTATGCTGGTTGCCAACAAGTCATCTCAGCAATATTCCATGAATGACTGAGGGTATTAAGTTGAAACTCTCAGTGTTACTAATATTATTACTTCTTTGTTTACAGTTTAACTTAATCAAAAGAGTATATATGTATCCGTGTTGTCAAAGAACAATGATGCAATTTTTTGGGAATGAAAAAAAGTTTCATTTTTCAGGTAAACTTGAGGATGTATAAAACTAAATTAAACAATACTATGTGTTCAAAATTTTTGAAAGGGTATATGCTGATAAAAATTGTAAAATCAAATAATCTTCTCAGTGTAAAGAAAAATTACGAGAACGTAATTTGTCCCAAGGCCAGAACAAAGAAAAAAGCTTCTCATAGTTTCTTTTCGTGTTTGTGCCGTGCTGTTTCGTTATTTTTTTGTATTTCTTAACCCTCTTTTATTCTTTTATTCTTAAAATCAAAATGTTCTGGCCTTGGGACATTTTTGGAACAAACTACGCGCCGAACTCCAGCCCCTTGCCGCTTAGGTGTTGGAGAAGTGTTGGCATATGTTTCTGTAACCACTCAAAGTTGTATCTTCAAAGAAGAGTTACATTTGGTTACGTCTACTTATTCATATTGTTTACTTTTTTTTCTATTTAATAGACAGAATAAAAGTATTGTAATGTATATAGAGAAATCATAGCACTAAAAGCCTATTTGCATTTTTTTTTTTTTTTTGTGATATTTTTCTAGTTTTCAGACCACTTTCCAACTTGTCCTTGTTTTATTGCTATTCCGCACCTGTATGTCTAAAGTTTTTTGATGTTTATCAGGACAGAAAGGGGAGATGTTTAGGGAAATAAGTTAGACATACCAACATTTTGCTTAGGTTTTGAAAACCTTAAAAACCTTCTCTAGAAAAATAGTTTCCCTTTCCTAACTGTCACGGTCGTCCACCTTCAAAAATCGTTTACACCATTTTGTGTACCATGGATTTCTCGGCATCAGAAATTAAATAAAAAAAGTTTTTTTTCCAACTGAAAGTAAGTAGGGACATTAAAACTTAAAACAAACATGAATTATTCCAAATGTGAAGGGGCTGCTTTCTTTTTAATATCTCTAAGACAAATAAAAAGAATTTTGTATAGGAATCTTGACAAGTTCCTCCAGTGTAAAATTGTCCTTGAAAAGCTCACCCCCCCCCCCCCCAGGAACTTTCCTCCCTAGAGAAAATTATCTCAGTAGAAAATCCCCCAGCAGAAAATGCTCCCTCCTCTCCAAAAAATGTCTTTAAATCCCCCAATCAGAAATAATATAGGTAAACAGTGGGCAAATATCCTGACTTTCAAAGCTTTTACCAGGGGCTGTCGGGGGTTATATTATCCTCAAAGACATAGTTACTGGACTTTTCAACTATGCTCAACAAAATGGCTATCTCAGAATTTTGGTCGGATGAATTTCAAGAAAAAAAGGTGGGTGGGAGGGGGCCATTTACCCTCCAATCTTTTTGTTCACTTAAAAAGGGAACTAGAACTTTTAATTTCCGTTTGGGTGAGCCCTTTGTCAATATTCTAGGACTATTTTTTCGATGTGATAACTCTATGTTTGTTGTCTCTGTGAGTGTGTTGTCTTTGGAAAAACAAACAAATAAACACGCATCAGTGATCTTTCTTCTGGCAAAAAATACAAAATTCTACATTTTTGCAAGTGAAATGTTGAAACTTCTAAATCGGGGTTTTTGGATACGTTCAATCTGATGGTGTCATTTTCATTAAGATTCCTTGTTTTGTACAGGTTGTTTCCCCCCGTTTTCGAAATTAGGCAAATTTTCTCAAGCTCGTAGCTTTGATATGTAACACTAAACTTTTTTTTTTATTGCTCAAATATTTATTCAAATAAATACAAACACAAATTTTGGTCTAAAAGGTCAAATAAAATTTCTCTCTCTACAACTGAATTAAATTCAGGAAGAATTATATACATGAAATATCACATTAACAGTCACATTGAAATGTGATCAAAATTTTAAGATTGTCATTTATGTCTGTGAGGAAAACAATCCCCCCCCCCCCTACAGTTCTCAGGGAAAGAGTTGTAAATTATAATTTTGGGGTGTATAAGATTCTTTTAAAAATGGTGGTCGCATATGCTTTGGAGGGGACTCATTGGATTGGTAATCTTAAGTTCTAGTGCCCTTTTTAAGAGTCAAAGTAATCAGAAGCAGCTCCTGCGCACCCCCACAGCACACACACACAAGCACGAGATTTATCGAATAGATATTTTGAGACGGTCCTTTTATTCAAAATAGCCCAAATATCTTATAACAAGGCTTTTGAGGTTTATACAAACCACCAGAGCCTGAGGGCGAGGGTTGTAAGTTATACCCCATGGGCATTTAAGGTTTTTATGAAAGGGAGGGTTGTATAAGCTTTATAGGTGGCTCATTTGGTAAAAATTGAAAGTTCTAGTTCCGTTTTAAGAGTCAATAGTGATGGAGGTCAAGTAGCACCGCCTCCCCTAATTAACCCTCTTTTCACCAAATGTTTCTGATTGAAATTGTGCGATGGCAATTTTGTTTAAAATAGTCTAAAGGACATAGAACAATGCTTCCAGGTTCGGCCCAACCCCCCAGAGCCCTGTTGTTCAGCGTAGTTGATTTCCAGATAGAAAATATCTTTTTGAGGAGGATACTCCCCCATAGCCCTCAGGGCAACGATTGTGAGCTATGCCCTGGGGTCATATAAGGTTTTTATAGAACGCGTTGTCGTAGAAACTTCAAAAAGGGCTTATTCGATTTGAAATTGAAATGGCTAGTGCCCTCTTAATAGTCGAAAGTGATTGGAAGGCAATTAATATTCTTTCCACTCCGACCATTTCCCCAAACATATGCAATCAAAAAATGTCTGTATATCCCCCAATCGGAAATAATATAGGTAAACAGTGGGCAAATATCCTGACTTACAAAGCTTTTACCAGGGGCTTTCGGGGGTTATATTATCCTCAAAGACATAGTTACTGGACTTTTTTCACTTAAAAAGGGAACTAGAACTTTTAATTTCCGTTTAGGCGAGCCCTTTGTCAATATTCTAGGACTATTTTTTCGATGTGATAACTCTATGTGTTGTCTCTGTGAGTGTGTCGTCTTTGGAAAAACAAACAAATAAACACGCATCAGGGATCTTTCTTCTGGCAAAAAATACAAAATTCTGCATTTTTGCAGGTGAAAGGTTGAAACTTCTAAATCGGGGTTTTCGGATACGTTCAATCTGATGGTGTCATTTTCATTAAGATTCCTTGTTTTGTACAGGTTGTTTCCCCCCTTTGTCGAAAATTAGGCAAGTTTTCTCAAGCTGGTAGCTTTGATACGTAACACTAAACTTTTTTTTTATTGCTCAAATATCTATTCAAATAAATACAAACACAAATTTTGGTCTAAAAGGTCAAATAAAATTTCTCTCTCTACAACTGAATTAAAATCAGGAAGAATTATATACATGAAATATCACATTAACTTATTGGTATGATAATAAGAAAGTGCCGACAATTTGTTGAAAATATGGAAAAAAAAATTCAACTCAACTTGCTGAAAAAGGTTGGAGAAAAAATGTTAAGATCTAAATGAATTTTGGAAACATAATTTTATGAAATGAGCTTTTAAATAGCAACACAACATAGACTAAGAAGATATCAAGTGTTTTTGGTGTTTGTTCATTTGCTAAATCGCAGAAAATCGGTTGGGAACCACTGGGAACTAATGAATCTGATATATTTGGAATCAACATAACAAGCCGATTCTATTGATACACCTATTAGTATCAAAATTCTGTTTTTTAGAGTTTCGATTACTTCCGAGCCGCATCGCTCCTTACTTACAGTTTGTTACCACGAACTGTTTGATTAGTGGATCATGTAAACATTGCGGAAAGTTCAAATCATCTGATAAGAGATCAATAGAAATAAGAGATCTAAAAATGAGCCTTTGAGGCAGTAGCAGATGAGCTGGAAGACGCCATTAGAAGGTGTAAATTCAAGATTATGTTCTATAATGTGAAATAATTAAAGGGAAGAAAATATGAAAGTAGACAAGGTAAATAAAAGAGGTATAAATCAAAATGATTGGGAGGTTCACTTCTGGTCGAATCTAAGCGGTGATAGTGTATCCAGTGAGGACTATGATGATCAGCTGAAATGGTTAACGAAATAGACTTTTAGAATATTATAATAAAAGTTTCTTTACTTATGTATTGTTATAATTAACTGTGGATGTTTAGGTTAGACGTAGAAAGCATAGTAGTACAAGCAAGTAGGGTTTTTCGCAAATGAGTATTATAGCTACCTAAGTAAAGAACGATGTTGGCATTTTTTTTTTTTTTTTTTTTTTTTTTTTTTTTTTTTTTTTAGACCAGGGGACTTTATATCGAAGGAGTTGTCGTAGAAACTTCGAAAAGGGCTCATTTGATTGGAAATCGGAAGGGCTTGTGCCCTTTTTAATAACTGAAAGCGATTGGAAGGCAACTAGCACCGCTTCCATGCCCATCATTTCCGCCAATACATCCAATCATAATTTTGAGATCGCCATTTTGTTCAAAGTATTAGATGAAAGATCTGGAAATTATATCTTCGAGGATGAATTCCCCCCCTCCCAGAGCCCTCAGGGCGAGGGTTGTAACTGATGCACTGGGGGCATATAAGGTTTATATAGAACGGGGGATCGTATAAACTACAAAAAGGTCTCATTTGATTGGAAATTTGATGGGTAAAACTAAACTTGATGAAACTAATATATTTGAAATCTGTATTAAAATCTGATTTTTTTTTTATGTATCTATCGGTATCAAACTCCCATTGTTTAGAGTTTCGGTTACTATTGGAGCCGGGTCGCTCCTTACACTCCTTTGTTCGTTACCATGAACTGTTTGATTTCTGCTCGTTTTGAGTTTGACTCGGTTATTTATTTTTTGCTCCTAATGCCATTTGTTAGTCAAAGTGACAAGACAAACGCGTTGGCATGAAGCTCTTTCTGATTTCCTGAGAAGGACACATTTTGGAAAGAAGCCCTTCAAAAATAGCTTTGATCAACGCTACTCATTCATTTAAAAGCATGATACCGTTGAATACCTCTGGTAATGTTTTTAGCAGTTTCCTTAACTATCCCAGTATAAGGATTCAGTTTTAATTTGGGGAACGAGCTCTTTACGAGTACCTAAATGTATATTCATTTAATTTGAAAAACTGCTCCTTTCTGTTCTTATATGGAGTTTCGTATTACGATCTTAGAGTAATTACCTTTTTTGACTGGAATTACGAATGTTTAAAGAACACTCCTTATTGGGACCTTTGGCCCCTTTTTTTTCAGAAAAATGTCTTTTTTGTAAATTTAACTTCATTTATGTTACATATCTAAATATTGGGAAAGCTTTTATTACGATGTCTGAAGAATCCACTAATTAACGAGTGTCTGAAAAGGCCAGTTGAGCGATGACTCATACTGCTTAAATTTACAGCTTGAAAAGCTTCAAAGGATGTTGGGAATTTTATTTTGATTCTGCCATTCATCGCCTTTGGTCAGAGGTGCGCGCGCAAGCGCGTGTCTTAAAGTTCATTGGTTAATTCTAAGAGTTTTACCTTTAGTTCCGTTTGAGTTCCTTTTTTGTAGCGTGACTGATTACAGTAAGATTTTTTATACTATATAATCTTTAACTTTTTAGCCTAGGTAGAGTCTGAGGAGATAGTTAGAAATATTACCGGTAACCCTTGGCCTTAAAGTGGCCCCTGGGACCATTCGATCACGCTATCGTACCCTAAGGCAGGGTATATTGTAAATCGGGCACTGACATACCCGATAGATACGGAACTGTTGGGGTAAGCGCGGGAATCCCTCTAACATTTGGGCCGACAAGGGGTTTTCCCCCTCGAGTAAGTGACATAGCAAAATTTTTGCGCCATTTTTGCACCAATAATTGGTGACCCCCGTAGGTTTACACACCAATAAGTGGTGGCAGCAAGAAAAGGTCCTATCAGTACACCTGATAGTAAAAGAATTCCGCGTTTTCAAAGAGACAAGTTAATTTAGCCTACGGAGTAGCCTATGGTGGTTGCATATAAAAAGACAAAAATACACAATCAATAAATAGAATTATGAAGGTCTATAATGGACTGTGTGCCTTGTTAAACAAATGTAAGAAAGAATAACGTGAAACTAATAAGTTGAGTTTATAGTGGGGGAATCTCCGGATTGAAATGTATTACAGGATTTAAGGACAGATAAGAAAACGTCGAAAGTTGGGTTAATATTTGAGTGAATTGCCGGACTTAGATATAATCTTTAGTAAGAAGGTTATAAGAGTATTGATGACGGCAAATTAGGAGAATTTATCAGTTTTTGCGCACATTAGCCAAGGAAGGACTGGTGGGAGGCACCTGTCATATTGAGTAATCTGCCCAGGAGGAGGTTATATTTCGAGTAAGAGTATCCAGGGAGGATACGTGATTTGTTTTACAGGGTAGTTCCCCTATTTGAATTTAGTCCAACTAATTCACTAGTGGAATATTCGCGCAGTTTTTCAGTTTACCTTCTCGTCTAACCCCTGTTGATTCGTTTTTCGGAGATATATTTCACTCGCGTAAAACTGCTTGTTGTGAATGAAATCGTTAATAACTAATGAAGTCAAGATATTCCGGTTATTTGAAAATATGCTGAATCTCATTACACGGAGTTGAGATAAACAATAGTAATTGCGTATCATAATTTTTGCTTGGGACAATTGTTGAATTTGCCAAGATTGACTAATTGAATAAGCGATAATATATTCGGAAAGAAGTATACGCGATAAAATGAGGGGTAACGAAATAAACAAGGAAGAAATAATATGTGAAAAAACAAAACGAACTCACCCCTCAGAGGCTGTGCCAAATGAAGGAGTGCTGCGGGATAGAGATAGTATAGATATAGAACAAATGAATTAAGAAAATGAATTAAGAAGAAATAATGACAGACGGAATTTTGAAATAATGTCTGACAGAGATAAGATTAACTCAAGACCGAGAAGGGCTAGTGAAGCCCATAGAAAAAGTAGGAAAATAGAAAGAAAGGCTAATATGGAGGCCTTTGAAAGAGAGCACCGAGAATATATGAAAAAATTACAGGATGAGATAGATCAAATTGAAAAAGATAGTCAAGCCAATGAAATACTTCATCAGGCCTGTATGGACAAAATTGAAAAAGATAGTCAAGCCAATGAAATACTTCATCTTGCCCGTATGGACAAAATTGAAAAAGATAGACAAGCCAATGAAATATATCATTAGGCTCGTATGAAAAAAATTGAAGCCCGTAAGCGAATGTCAGTAAGTGAGAGATTATCAGACATTTATTACACATTAAATGTTAAAATGGAAAATCATGCTACTTCGTTGACAAGGTGGGGAGGTGGACCGGCCCATAAAACAAATTGGGAGGCTGCACCGCCCTGTCGGAAAAGTGAAATACTTTATACGCGTGTTCGAAATATTGATAATCTACAGAAATGGGATGCAGAAGTAAACAGACAACATAATATTGAAAATACGACGCGCGAAAATGATTTTTCGGGAAAATTTCCAGAAAATGGAAAAATTGAAAACACTTTTAATGAATATGAGACACTAAGAAGTACAGGCCAAAATGAAGCGCTGATTGTACCAGAGAATAAGGAGACGAAATTTATTGTACGCGCTTTTCCTCGTAGAGTTCAAGAAATTTTAGTACTATATGATAAACCAAATGTCGGAGTTCAGTTCCCATTTAATGACGAAATATTTGTTTCTGCGGTAAAAGTAAAGAGAACTAAAATAAAGAAAAAGGATGCAAAGCGGAACTACAATAAAGAAATGCAGTCAAAAATGGTGGACAGTGGAGTCCAATTCAGATTTCATGACGATTTATTTAATGCTACGACAAAAGAAAAGAAAACTAAGAGGGAGAAAAGAGGTATTAAACGGAGCTACAATGAAGTAATGCAGTCAAATATGGTGGACACTAGAGTCCAGTTCAAATTTAATGATAATTTATTTTGCGCGATGGAGAAAGTTGAGAAGGGTGAAATAGAACAGATAAATGCAGAAGGGAGACAGGATTTGGAGCTTCAGCCTGCTTTGGTGAGGAGTGTGAGGTTGTCTGGGCTGTGCCTAGATAAAATAAATAATGGGGGGGGGGGGACAAAAAGGTCCAAGACCCACTGGGAAAATTGCAAAATTACAATAAGACGGAAAAACTTAGGAGGGAGGAGAAGACCCATGACAAATTAAGAGAAACTACAGATAATACTGACATAGAATTGACTTGTCAACAACGGGTTACGGAAAGATTGAAAGGTATTGAATTTTGGAATGGATCGAAGAAATTTGGGAAGGAATCTGATATTGGTCTGATCAACTCAAAAGAGGCTTTGTTCCTTTATGAGGGGGAGGAATCCCTTGGGGAAGATCCCCTGCGGAAAGACGTGAAAGATAGCCCTTTTCCGCAATGCAACTGGTGGACAAGTTGTGATCCCTTTACTGAAGCCTTGTCTTTCCAGTCTTCAATATTATCTTCATCCCTCATCGCCGGGCATTATTTATTCAATTATTTTAGGAAACAAGACCCAGAAAAAAGCGATTCAAGGTTCGCTCAGATTTTTACTTCATTTTCCTGAACCCCTATCGTTTTCAGAGGCCTTTGTATTTTCGGCCTTGGATTGTTTGAAATTATGCCAAGGGGCAATTTACTTTTTTTTATTGAGATGTGGGGTTGTTTCCACAGATGGAAAATAAGAAGCTAGTGCAGCCAATTTTTTCATGATGGCTGGCATAATCGAAAGTGCCAGGAACTGATTCTCTGCTCCTCTCAAATGTAAATTCGTGAGAGCGAGGAAATTTGTATTTTTGACTATGCTGCGCACGATCATTTTCTGCGAATCTTGGGAACTTCAATTTTCAAAACCAAATGCGGATGCCATACGATCTAGACCATGGTGGTTCTACGGTAGAGACGTGGGGATGACGACGAATCCTGAGCCAAGCGGTGGAAGTACAGGCATTGGTGAAAGAAAGAAGAGAAGATAAACAAGTTTGGTGATTTTTAAGTTGGTGTTATTTATTTTATGTTTCTGTTTTGTGCTCTGACCTATGGCGTGATGGCGGCTATTTTTCTTAGGAGGGAGGTGTTGGGACCTTTGGCCCCTTTTGTTTCAGAAAAATGTCCTTTTTATAAATTAAACTTCATTTATGTTGCATATCTAAATCTTGGGAAAGCTTTTATTACGATGTCTGAAGAATCCACTAATTAGCGAGTGTCTGAAAAAGCCAGTTGAGCGATGACTCATACTGCTTAAATTTACAGCTTGAAAAGCTTCAAAGGATGTTGGGAATTTTATTTTGATTCTGCCATTCATCGCCTTTGGTCAGAGGTGCGCGCGTAAGCGCGTGTCTTAAAGTGCATTGGCTAATTGTAAGAGTTTTACCTTTAGTTCCGTTTGAGTTCCTTTTTTGTCGCTTGACTGACTACAGTAAGATTCTTTATACTATATAATCATTGACTTTTTAGCCTAGGTAGATTCCGAGGAGATAGTTAGAAATATTACCGGTAACCCTTGGCCTTAAAGTGGCCCCTGGGACCATTCGATCACACTATCGTACCCTAAGGCAGGGTATATTGTAAATCAGGCACTGACATACCCGATAGATACGGAATTTTTGGGGTAAGCGCGGGAATCCCACTAACATTTGGGCCGACAAGGGGTTCTCCCCCTCGAGTAAGTGGAATAGCAACATTTTTGTGCCATTTTTGCGCCAATAAGTGGTGACCCCCG
>JAQQPU010017735.1:0-18301 GCA_029168905.1 Artemia sp. Kazakhstan ARC1039
ATAATAAAAATTTATATGAAACTTAACTTAAATGAATACTGAATCACTTCAGAAAAGATATTACACTTCTGGAAAACCAAGCTTTCAGGCTAAAGAAACAAACTTTTAGTGTGTCAGGAGTATGAAATCAACAATAGCTGAAACAGTGGTGTCTGAAAATTAGACAGAACAACTTGTTGGACAGTGTTGCCACTGCCAACTATGCCTTTACTAATTTTCCAAAACTGAAATTGTCCTAACATGGGCTGTTTCCCCTAAACAAGCTGAAGCAAGAGTGATGTATAGGAAATATTTGCAAAAAAAAACTTAGGGTTATATATTTGCACATTAGGTGGGTTGAGGGTAAAGTATAGTGGAATTACTTTAAATTTCTTAACCATAATTTTTCTGTATATCATAGGCTATACAAAGAATTGTTTTATTAAAGCATATCCTTCTCATTAGCCCCAATTCTAGACAAATACCATAATTATGCAGCCTATTGTTTTCAATTCAAACTGTTTTCTTACAATTTCAAGTTTCTTGAACATGTTGACAAAAATGGCACTGAATCTTGAAATTCAAAACATTGCTGTCAACAATTCAGGGTATACATTGCACATGAGGGGTTGGGGGGGGGGGGGTAAAGTTCAAAGTGAATTTGCAATGGGCCATATAATTTAGCTAGGATGAAAGTGAAAATATTATTGGATGCTTTTTTATGCTCTTTTCATAATTCATATAAAATACCTTTGGGGCCCCTTTAAGGGCTCAAGATGCAATTTGTGACAGAAGTGATTATTGTAGCCTATTACAAAAGAGCATAAAAAAGACATCAAATGATGTGTTCA
This sequence comes from Artemia sp. Kazakhstan ARC1039, assembly GCA_029168905.1. Taxonomy (NCBI): domain Eukaryota; kingdom Metazoa; phylum Arthropoda; class Branchiopoda; order Anostraca; family Artemiidae; genus Artemia; species Artemia sp. Kazakhstan ARC1039. Next base: position 831 of record JAQQPU010017735.1, read on the forward strand.
GTTTCAGGTAAAATTCTACTTTAGCTACTTTTGGCTATCTTGGAAAGCAGTTAGGTTAGGAAAATGAAACTTAAAAAGATAGGCAAGGTGCACAAATACATTTTCTAAATTTTGAAAAAAAACATTGATATGGCTTAAAATTTTACTGAAATAACAGGAATTGCATTTTCAAACTAAAGCCAGAGAAAAAGAAACTGATAGCTGAAAATTAAGGTAGTAAAGAGTACAAATTGAGAAAAAAGAGTGCAAGTCAAAAAATTTGTGAGTGTGTGGCTACTGTTGCACATGCAACCCCTTTCACTGTTCTGACCAATCTGACTTAATTTAAAAATAATTTTCAATTATCCTAAAATCAATAAACATATTACCTTTTAATTTTTAAAATGTATTTAAATAAAGTTGGGAGGATTTCCTACCTAAGTGGCTGAAACAGTGGTGTCTAGAAATACAACATAGAACTACTAGTTGGACAGTGTTGCCACTGCCAACCTAGCCTTTACTAATTTCCCAAAACTGAAATTGTCCCAACATGGGCTGTTTCCCTTAAACAAGTTGAAGCAAGAGTGATGCATAGGAAATATTTGCAAAAACCACTTAGGGTTATATATTTGCACATTAGGGGGGTTGAGGGTAAAGTATAGTGGGAATTACTTTCAAAACTTCTTAACTATAATTTTTCTGTATATTATAGGCTACACAAAGAATTGTTTTATAAAAACATATACTACTCATTAGCCCTAATTCTAGACAAATGCCATGATTACTTAGCCTATGTTTTTCAATTCAAACTGTTTTCTTACCATTTCAAGTTTTTCAAACATGTTGACAAAAATAGCACTGAATTTTGAAATTCAAAACTTTGTTGTCAACAATTCAGGGTATACGTTGCACATTAAGGAGTGGGGGGGGGGGGGGAAGAGTGGTAAAGAAATGGGAAAAGGGCCATATAATTTAGCTAGGATGAAAGTGAAAACATCATTTGATGTTTTTTTATGCTCTTTTCATAATTCATATAAAATACCTTTGGGGCCCCTTTAAGGGCTCAAGATGCAATTTGTGACAGAATTGATTATTGTAGCCTATTATGAAAGAGCATAAAAAAAGGCATCAAATGATGTGTTCAGTTTCAGGTAGAATTCTACTTCAGCTACTTTTGGCTATCTTGGAAAGCAGTTAGGTTAGGAAAATGAAACTCTTAAAGATAGGCCTATGTAAGATATGCAAATATATTTCCTAAATTAAAAAAAAAACACTGATATGGCTTAAAATTCTACTGAAATAACAGGAATTGCATTTTCAGAACTAAAGCCAGAGAAAAAGAAACTGAAAATTTAAGCAAAATGTTGTTTTGTCAAAATTTCAAGTAGGTCTACAGACCTGTCATGTAAGCAAATTTCAGGACCCTCTAGAGGGAGAAAGAGTGGATGGAGGTACTTCAAAAGGTAAATTTTTACCAAATCATATTATTAACTTAAAAATAAAGTGAATATACCACTCAATGCCTTTTTTTATGCTCCTTTCAAATATAATAATCATTTTTGTCAGAAATGAATTATACCCCCACCCCTATATACCAATTCAGGGTATATATTTGCACATTAGGGGGGTGTGGGTAAAGTTTAAACTTACCTCTCATTTACATCAAAAATAAAATTTGCCCCTCTCCGCTAATGTGCAAATACATACCCTGAACTGGTATATATAGAGGTGGGGGTAAAATTCATTTTCCAACAAAAGTGATAATTATATTTGGAAAGAGCCTAAAAAAAGGCATTGAGTGGTAAATTCACTTTAATTGTAAGTCAATAATATGATTTGGTAAAAATTTACCCTTCAAAATAGGCCTACCTTCCCAGGATATACTTTAGCCTATACACCAATCTTTGGAAGTTTCATTTTTCTAACCTAACCCCTTTCCAAGATAGCCAAAAGTAGCTAAAGTAGAATTTTACCCAGTTTCATTCTAGCTAAATTATATGGTCAATATATACAAAATCATATTATTGAGTTTCAAATAAAGTGAATACACCATTTGATGCCTTTTTTTTATGCTGATTACAAATATAATAAGCATTTCTATCGGAACTGAAATTCAGCCCCTCCCCCTATATAGGCTATACCTAACCTAACCCTGAATTGGCATATATAGGGGGGGGGGCTGAAATTTATTTCTGATAGAAATGCTTATTATATTTGTAATCAGCATAAAAAAAGGCATCGAATGGTGTATTCACTTTAGTCATAACTCAATAATATGATTTCGTATATATTGACCAATTATATTGCCACTTAGAAATTTACCAAATTGAGAAATGTAAGTAGCCTAACCTATCTATAATTATAGGCAACCAATTTTTTTAAAGGATGTAGTTTTAAAAGTTTCACAGAGATTCCCCCAAGTCTGCCCCCATATTTTATCATTACTGTTTATCTATTTCTTTTTTTCAATTTAATTTCTGTCTTGGGCTGCAAGAAATCTTAACAATAGGCTAGGCCTATTTTGGATGTGTGAAATGAAGTCACTTGCTCCTGACAATAGGTCTATGTCTAGAATCCTAATGAAAGAAAGGTAGACCTATATATTATGAATATTAAGGACATAGAATACGGGTGAACAAAGGTGTTCGTGGAAACTTACAATAGGCTAATAAATTCTTATTTATTTCAAAGAACAAAATTCTAAGGAGATTCGCTTATTTCTTCCGGGAAGTTGAACCATGGTTGCCAAAACTTTTAGGGACAAAAGTGTCCAAATCAGCCACATTTGGACACTTTTAGTGTCCCTCTAGAAAATATACATGCCAATATTAGCCAATAGACAGGTTGCCACTATGAATTTTCAAAACCTGTGAAAAAAGTGCCATAAACCTGTGAAATTCGTCCTTCTTTGCTCTGCTACCTCGCGGTTTGTTACCTGCATGAGTTCTGCAGGTATTTCCAGCTTTGACATTAACGCTACCAATACATTAAGTTTAGTGCTAGTTCAATTTGAAGAGATAGCATAAAAAAATCGCCATGAGAATGTCAACAGAGTCAAATTTTAAATCGATTATCGATACCGCTACCTATCTTAGTCGAAAAGTAAAGAACCAACCATAGAGATTGATTTTCACTTCGGTATTTTCATAAGTTATGGGAAAAAGATGCGAGTCGCTGATCTTCGGTAGTTAAGGATATTTGGGTGCGACAAGGTCCAAACGGGTGTAGCAACGGAATATCTATTCTGACCAACATGGTTTTAAAGTTAAACAAAAGTCGTCGATCTCTTTAACCGCTCAGTCAACTAGTTGGTTAAGTGGTTAAAACCGTTTAACAGCTCCTCTGTCTTGCCGTTTTTTGAAGATTTAGAACTAGCCCTGAGCAAAAATGACGTTTTTGAGAGCTAAAAAAGTGAGAAAACAAGGCCAATTGATATAAATTCACTTGAGTTATACTCAATAGAAACTGGTGACCAGCGTTTGACAAAAAATCACAGCTGAAATTATAGAATATAAAACAAAAACATCCGATAGCAGCTATAAACAAAATAAAGCCGCAACACAGCTTTTCTGCGAAACTCCTTTCTTTCTCTGACAGCAGTGTAATAATAGCCATATGCACACGGCTACACGCCACAGGGATTTACGCAAAACGTGCCAGCAGGGAATGGCCATTCACTTTTTCTTTCCAGCCTTCTCAGTGACCTTGATGACTTTGCTACCAACAGTCCTTGAAGTTGACCGACTTGATGACAAACGTCAACCGTAAGATAGAAGAAACAGATGGATTAGATAGTTCAAGCATACCACATTGGTTAAGATTTTAGGTTCTATTCCTATTTGGTTGATAAATGGTGTTCGCACAAGGCGAAAAAACATCTAAGAAAAATTCCCAAGCCGTTACCATAGCTTAAAAGTAAAGTACAAATTAAAAGCAGTCAAAAGAACTGTCAGCACCCAAATGTATTTTTCCAGCAAGAAACTAATTATAATCTCATTATAAATACTAATTATAAGCGTGGAATTTTCATTTATGTTCATACCACATTAAAGTATATTGAAGTTAATGGCCCAATCTCTTAAAGTATAAATGAATCCTTAGTAATTGATGTGAAATTATCTGGGTCCTCAATTGCTTTTAGAGTTTAATAATAGAAGCATTTAATAATAGAAAAATATTGCAGTATTTATCCACTGTCTCTTTATCTAGTTCTAAGTTTCTAGTAGTTGGTGACTTTAACCTACCTTCTATTGATTGGACATCAAGTACAACACAATTTTCTGATGAGGCATTTAAAAATCAATTCCTAGAAACTTTACATGAGCATTATTTGCATCAGCATATTCAAAACCCTACTCGTTCGCGCGCTAATTCAACCCCTTCAGTTTTAGACCTTGTAATTACAAAGTCACCGGATGATGTTGCTAGTGTTGTGTTTTTGCCACCATTACGAAAAAGTGATCATTTGGTATTGTTGTTATCACTAAACTGTGTTGTAGGTCTTTCTGATATTCCAAATCATTTTCCAAATATGATTATGATAGAGGAATTTACATTACATTTCCAGATTATATTTCATCTCTTTCTATACAAGAGGAGCTACGGCAAAGTAATGCTACTGTTGATGCATCCTTTGATTTTATTAAGTAGGCCCTTATAGAAGGTATAGATCAATATGTACCAAAATATAATAGTAGTCAGTTTTTCAAAAGTTGACAAATCCTTCCTAGGTATATTGTACAAATGCTAAAAGAAAAAGGCAATAGGTGGCATGATCATTTAAGATTTGAAACTTTGATTCTTGGTTAAATTATAAAAGAGCTAGAAATACAACAACTAAATTCCTTCGTTTAAATCGTCAAGAGGTGGAGACAAATGTTATAGCATCAGTCCAAAGTTGCCCAAAAAGATTTTGAAAATATGTGAGAAGGAATCAAGTTTCACAATCCCCATCATCTACTTCCTTTATAGATCCTGAAGCTTATTCACATATAGATGATGATTTTTTAAAAGAACCTGCTTTTGTGACAAAAAAGAAGACAAGTCTTAGAAAAAAGGAGAAAGCAGATTGAAAAGAAAAAGCAAAAACATCCATTCATAGAGAATGGGTGCAACCCCGAAAAGTGTAAGAAAAAGTGCAAAGAACTTGCAATTTATCCGAAGAGACAGATCTATAACAAGTTCCAAGAATTAAGCCAGGGAGAAAGAATTGCATACATCAAGTCGTTTTTGTTAGTGACAAGCAAAAAAGAATCACAGTGAAAGACTCGAAACATACAAAATGTAGAGACTACAGTTTCGTGTATCGCCTACCTATTGCTGCTGGAGAACTCACGTTGGTAGTGTGCCAAAAGACGTTTCTTTCAACTTTGGGTTACATCAGTCCGAAAATCATCGAGGTAATATCGAGAAAGCTAAAGACTGAGGGCGCTGGATTTTCCCCTTCAAAAAAAAGAGGAGGTGCTAGAAAGGTGAATGTGGGCCACGAAGCTATACGTATGCATATAGAATCATTCAAGCCATGTCAGCCCCACTACAGGAGGTAAAACAGTCCGTATGTGAGATATATCCCAAGAGATATTACGTTCGAAGCTATGTTTGCTGACTTTCAAGAAAAGTTTCCCGCGCAGCGTTGTAGTCAGAGTTCTTACCTTTGAGTTTTGCAAGAAATGAACATATCAAACAAGATGCCAAGGTCACATGTATGTGAAATCTGTGACTTGTTCAAAATAAAGGAACCCAGGCAAGGTGTGTCAGACAAAGAAAGGGAGAAGCAACAGGAGCATAAAAACCAGGCAGAAAAAGCTAGGCGAGAACTTGACAAAGATGCTGAGCACCCACACGGTGAGGAGAAGGCAGTGTTTACAGTTTATTTGCAAAAAGTCCAAATTCTTCCCATACAGCCAGCAGTTAAAGAATCGCATTTCAAAAGCAGGCTAGTGTGTTTCAATGAAACGTTTGTTCCACCAGTTTCTAGTGCTCGCACCGGCTCGTCACCAGAAGTGGCATACTGTGTAGTATGGCACGAAGCAACATATGGTAGAACCGGGGATGCTGTCGCCTCTGCTTTTTTTGGTCTTGTGGATGAGTTACGGGACACAAAAGAATTTACATTCTGGGCCGATAACTACTCGTCACAGAACAAGAACTGGATAATCTTTTCCATGTTTGTGCACATTTAAACGAATCATGGGGTCCAGAGAAGATCTCCATAAGTTCCTGACGAAGGGACACACACACATGGCAGCTGACAGCTTGCATGGCGTGATAGAGAAGAAAATCCGCGTGAAGCAGGTTGTTGAGGACTTTCCCGAGTTGAAAAAGGTAATGCAGGATTCCAGACAAAATACCCGAGTTAAAGAGCTCAAAATAAGCGATTTCTACGAATGGAAGAATGAGAAGTCTGGGAAAAAGTCAGTTGTTTTCAACTTGGAAAGATCGTGCAGGCATGTTTCATGAAGAAAGACTCAAAACTATATTATCGATATGATTTTGACGACGAACTGAAAGCTGTAGATTTTCTGACAGTGAAAGTCAAAAGTGCTCTAGGCAAAGGTTTGCCTAAGAAGCTGTCGGTCCCAAGGGGGATTTCAAGGGACACAAAAAAAAACATCCTAATGAAACTTGTACCCCACATTGCAGACACACGGAAAAGGTCTTTCTGGAAGAGCATTCATACAGCCAACGTGCAAGACTTGGTTGACAAATTCGAGAGCTGTGAACCAGAAGACGAGTAAAAACACGTAGACTTTTTTTCTTTTTTTTTATAACATAAATGAATATCATGTTTGTTACCTTTATAAAATAAACGAATTCAATGTTGTGGAAACGCTTGTGCCGTAGTTTGATTTGATCTTGACGTATTCCTCTGAGATGCGCTTTTTCCCGCAGTAGAAACCATCGAAGACCAAGACCTAACTACAGCCTGAAAACAAGGTTATTCTACATCATGACATAGCTGATGTTGCTGGCAAGCAAATACGCTCATTGGAAACTGCGTTTCGCTTTGATTTAAAGTCGTTTTGTAAAACGGTAATCTCGTTTTTCTTATAGAATTTTAATATGGCACTCTTGCAGATCCGGCCTTTTGTTGACGCAAAAGTAGGTTAAAAGGCGATATCTGCACTCATCTCGAGAACGAAAAAGAATTGTCTAGTTTTTCCTTAACAAGCAAATTTGTCTTGCTCTTAAGCCTAGATTTGATGTATTTTTTTGCAAAACAGGCACGTCTTATCATGTTTTCTAAGGATTCAAACTTTTTTTAGTTTTTTTGTTCTCCTGTAAAATCGAGTTTATGTCAGATATCGCCTTTTGATTGACGGCAGCCGAACTCCCCCACAGCCCTCGAGGCAAGAGTTGTAATTTAAGGAATCTCCGAGTCCTACCCATTATTTCTTATGGAAGGGATGCTCGTATAAACTTTAGAGAGGGCTCATATGATTGGAAATTGAAAGTTCTTGTTCACTTTTTAAGAGTAAAAAAAGATTGGAGGGCAACTAGCCCCCCCCCCTCCTCCACACCCTAAATCCATCAGATAAAAATTTTGAGATAGACATTTGGTTAAAATAGCTCAGAGTTCTGATAATAAAAAACTCCGGTGTTGACACAGCCCACCAGGGCTCGGAGGTAGGCGTTGTAAGTTATGCCCTGGGGGCATATAAACAATCAAACAATCATTAAATAAATAATCAATAAAATCTAAGCATTACTTGCTTTAAGCTCTATTTATTCATTTATATTATTACTTGTTGTATGTTTTTTTCTATGATTGTTTATTTAATTTCTGTTCGTTTTGGGTATCATTTATTCTTTAATAGTAATTTCTGGTAGCTTTGAGTTTGAATTTTAACAGGCATTTGTATCTCCTGAGCTTAAGTTTAAAATGACCTTTACGTTTCTTTAAAAAACTTATTTTTCGGAAAGTTTTTATTTAATTGATCATAGTATATAATGAAGTGAGCAGTATAGAATAAAAACATATTGTAAATATAAAGCATAACGATCATGATAATGGAACTGTAGAAACATAATGAATGACAGAATAAGGTGGAAATACAACGAAAATATAGAGTACAATGAATGGAAAGGTAATTGTATGATAAACGCCCTACCGCTCAAGCTGTTCATTGATTGACGCATTATAGAACTGTTTTTTTTTTCTTTAGTTTCTTTCAGCTTAGCGTGAGACACGAAAAAGAAAAGTGACAGAATATATGGAAAAGATATAATTTGAGCTATATATTTGAACATTAGGGAGGGGGGGGGGGGTAAATGTGGTAAAGTAAATGGTCAGTGCGAAGTTAAAAAACAATGCTTACTACATAATATGTAGAATAATTGTACCTAACAAATCAGACACGCAGACCCGCTATACTTTATTCACATCACCCCACCCCTAATGTGCAACTATATAGCTTAAATTTGTTCCTAAAGTATTATATTTTATTTTATTTTGGCATATTTCATTAGGATTGAGTGTCAGAGAAACATGTTAGAAGGAAATTAGGTAGGGTGTATATCATACAAGTACCAATGGGTAAGTACAGAATGAAAGTCAGTAAGAATATTTTATAGACGCATCCAGCCTTTCATAAACTGCAAAGTTGTAAATTAGATCAGGAAAAAACTATATTAGTTTGATAAAGATTAAAACACTAGTAGAAAGGACCCTAGTACTCGTGACATGACACCATATATGGGCATAGAGTCCCTAGGGAGAACACATGTGATGTCAGTCGTGACAGGGCACCATATATGGGCATAGAGTCCCAAGGGAGAACACCTGTGCTGTCAGTCGTGACGGGGCACCATATATGGGCATGGAATCCCCAGGGAGAACACGTTTCCGAGAATTGTTCCCGGGCAAAGTTTATTAATGTCTTTGATGTATCTCCAAGGAGAATTGTCTCTGGGACGAAGTTTATTAATGTCTGGAGTTCTTCCAGGAGAATTGTTTCCAGGCGAATCTTTTGATCTTAGAGATGAAGAGATTAACGCGGGAAAGGGTTTCTTAGTAATTTCAAATGTGACAGCGCAGGGATGCCAAAAACAAAGGGACACATTGAAATTACCTTTAGGGGCTATTTGGGCGAAACCGTTTTAGACATTTTAGAGAATTATTTGGGCGAAACAGTTAGAGACATTTTAAAAGATGATTTTAGAAGAGGTTTTAGAAGAGGATTTGAGTGTGAAACTCTGTGGTCGTTAAAATACACAAGTTCCATTTGAACAATGTCGTCATGTCCCCTACCCCAACCCCAAAGGGCTCCAATCCCCCTATCCAAACCCCGAAGGAAGCCCCCGGTCCTCAAAGGGTCCCCCGGGCTCCCAAAGGGCCCCCGGCGTCCCAAAGGCCCCTGAGCCCCCATTTTTGAATGCTTTTTTAAGGCTTTATTATATCTTTTCAGAACAAGTTATTTTCTTCATGTCCATCCTAAACCCATTTTACAAGTTGAAGTACCCATCCTTTTTACCCACAACTTTACTATACTGCTTTTTTGAATGCTCCAACACCAAGCAATACTTTTCAAAGGCATTTCAGAACCAGTTTTTTTCTTAATGTCCCTCCTAAACCAATTTTACAAATTGAAGTACCCATCCTTTTTACACACAACTTTACTTTACAGCTTTTTGAATGCTCCAGCACCAAGCAATACTTTTCAAAGGGCATTTCAGAACAATTTTTTTCTTAATGTCCTTCCTAAACCCATTTTACAAGTTGAAGTACCCATCCTTTTCACACACAACTTTACTTTACAGCTTTTTGAATGCCCAACACCAAGCAATACTTTTCAAAAGGCATTTCAAAACAAGTTCTTTTCTTAGTGACCGTCCTAAACCCATTTTACAAGTTGAAGTACCCAACCTTTTTCACCCACAACTTTAGTTTACAGCTTTTTGAATGCTCCAACACCAAGCAATGCTTTTCAAAGGCATTGCAGAACCAGTTATTTTCTTAATGTCATTCCTAAACCCATTTTACAAGTTGAAGTACCCATCCTTTACACCCACAACTTAACTTTACAGCTTTTTGAATGCTCCAACACCAAGCAATACTTTTCAAAGGACATTTCAGAACAAGTTCTTTTCATAATGTCCTTCCTAAACCCATTTTACAAGTTGAAGTACCTATCCTTTTCACACACAACTTTACTTTACAGCTTTTTGAATGCTCCAACACCAAGCAATACTTTTCAAAAGGCATTTCAGAACCAGTTATTTTAATAATGTCATTCCTAAGCCCATTTTACAAGTTGAAGTACCCATCCTTTACACCCACAACTGTACTTTACAGCTTTTTGAATGCTCCAACACCAAGCAAAACTTTTCAAAGGGCATTTCCGAACAAGTTCTTTTCATAATGTCCATCCTAAACCCATTTTACAAGTTGAAGTTCCCATCCTTTTCACCCACAACTTTACTTTACAGCTTTTTGAATGCTCAACACCAAGCAATACTTTTCAAAAGGCATTTCAGAACAAGTTCTTTTCTTAGTGACAGTCCTAAACCCATTTTACAAATTGAAGTACCCATCCTTTTCACCCCCAACTTTACTTTACAGCTTTTTTGAATGCCCCAACACCAAGCAATACTTTTCAAAAGGCATTTCAGAACAATTTCTTTTCATAATGTCCCTCCTAAACCCATTTTACAAATTGAAGTACCCATCCTTTTCACCACAACTTTACTATACTGCTTTTTTTGAATGCTCCAACCCCAAGCAATACTTTTCAAATGCATTTCAGAACAAGTTCTTTTCATAATGTCCATCCTAAACCCATTTTTACATGTTGAAGTACCTATCCTTTTCACCCACAAATTTACTTAACAGCTTTTTGAATGCCCAACACCAAGCAATACTTTTCAAATGGCATTTCAGAACAAGTTCTTTTCTTAGTGACCGTCCTAAACCTATTTTATAAATTGAAGAACCCATCCATTTCACCCACAACTTTACAGCTTTTGAATGCTCCAACACCAAGCAATACTTTTCAAAGGGCATTATTATATCTTTTCAGAACAAGTTCTTTTCTTAATGTCCTTCCTAAACCCATTTTACAAGTTAAAGTACTCATCTTTTCCCCACAACTTTACTATAAGGCTTTTTGAATACTCCAACATCAAGCAATACTTTTCAAAAGGCTTTATTATATCTTTTCAGAACAAGTTCTTTACGTAATTTTCTTCCTAAACCCATTTTAAAAGTTGAAGTAGTTATCCTTTTCCCCACAACTTTACTTTACGACTTTTTTGTACACCCAAACATCAAGCAATACTTTCCAAAGGGCTTTATTATATCTTTCCAGAACAAGTACTTTTATTAATGTCCTTCCTAAACCAATTTTACAAGTTGAAGTAGTTATCTTTTCCACCACAACTTTACTTTACGACTTTTTTGCACACCCCAAGATCAAGCAATACTTTTCAAAAGGCTTTATTATATCTTTTCAGAACAAGTTCTTTTCTTAATATCCTTCTTAAACCAATTTTAAAAATTCTAAATTTTTCCTTAGTAGATAGAAAAAGCTATATCATAGTTGTGAATTTTTTCTCGGGAGATAAGCAGTTCTATTTCAATTTTAAATTTTCTCAATGAAGTGAAGAAAAGTTCAAGTTCTCTTCTGAATTTTCTCAGTGAAAAAGAAATTAGTTATTAATCAATTCTATTTTTCCAAATAATATAAAAATTTTCCACTTCGGTTCAGATTTGTCTCAAAGGGATGAAAAAATTTTAAATACTGTTCCAAATTTTTCATAGAAGATAGAAAAGTTCAAGTTCTCTTTCGAATTTTACCAAAGAACACAATTCAATTCTAATTTCTCCAGAGAAAATAAAAATCTTCCACTTCAGTTTTAAGTTCACCAAAGACGTAAAGAACTTTAAATTTCTATTCTAAATTTATCCGTAGTAGATAGAAAAAGCTATACCATAGTTGTGAATATTTTCCCGGACGACAAAAAGTTCTAGTTCAATTTTCAATTTTCTCAGCGAAGTCAAGGACAGTTCAAGTTCTCTTCTGAATTTTTCCAAAGAAAAATAAATTAGTTATTGATCATTTCTTTTTTCCAAATAATATAAAAAATTTCCACTTCAGTTCAGATCTATCTCAAAGAGATGAAAAATTTTAAATACTCTTCCAAATTTTTCACAGAAGATAAAAAAGTTCATTCTTCTGAATTTTCTCAATGAAAAAGAAATTAGCTTTTGATCAATTCTATTTTTCCAAATAATGTAAAAATTTTTCACTTCGGATTAGATTTTTCTCAGAGATGAAAAAATTTTAAATTCTGTTGCAAATTTTTCATGGAAGATAGAAAAGTTCAAGTTCTCTTCTGAATTTTACCAAAGAAAACACTTCAATTGAAATTTCTCCAGAGAAAATAAAAATATATACCATAGTTGTGAATATTTTCTCGGAAGATAAAAAGTTCTAGTTCAATTTATAATTTTCTCAACGAAGTGAAGAAAAGTTCAAGTTCTATTCTGAATGGTATAGCTTTTTCTATTTACTACGGAAAAATTTAGAATAGAACTTTAAATTTCTTTATGTCTTTGGGGAACGTAAAACTGAAGTGGAAGATTTTTATTTTCTCTGGAGAAATTAGAATTGAAGTGTGTTCTTTGGTAAAATTCAGAAGAGAACTTGAACTTTTCTTCACTTCGTTGAGAAAATTAAAAATTGAACTAGAACTTTTTATCTTCCGGGAAAATATTCACAACTATGGTATAGCTTTTTCTATCTACTATGGAAAAATTTAGAATAGAACTTTAAATTTATTTATGTCTTTGGTGAACTTAAAACTGAACTGGAAGATTTTTATTTTCTCTGAAGAAATTAGAATTGAAGTGTGTTCTTTGGTAAAATTCAGAAGAGAACTTGAACTTTTCTTCACTTCGTTGAGAAAATTAAAAATTGAACTAGAACTTTTTGTCTTCCGGGAAAATATTCACAACTATGGTAAGGCATTTTCTATCTACTACAGATAAATTTAGAATAGAACTTTAAAGTTCTTTATGTCTTTGGTGAACTTAAAATTGAAGTGGCAGATTTTTATTTTCTCTGGAGAAATTAGAATTCAATTGTGTTCTTTGATAAAATTCAGAAGATAACTTGAACTTTTCTATCTTCTATGAAAAATTTGGAACAGTATTTTAAATTTTTTCATCCCTTTGAGAAAAATCTGAACCGAAGTGGAAAATTTTTATAATATTTGGAAAAATAGAATTGATTAATAACTAATTTCTTTTTCATTGAGAAAATTCAGAAGAGAACTTGAACTTTTCTTCATGGGAAAATTTAAAAATGAAATAGAATTGCTTATCTTTCGAAACAAATATTCAAAACTATGATATAGCTTTTTCTATCTACTACGGAAAAATTTAGAATAGAAATTTAAATTTCTTTATGTCTTTGGGGAACTTAAAACTGAAGTGGAAGATTTTTATTTTCTCTGGAGAAATTAGAATTGAAGTGTGTTCTTAGGTAAAATTCAGAAGAGAACTTAAAGTTTTCTTCACTTCATTGAGAAAATTTAAAATTGAAATAGAACTGCTTATCTTTCGCGAAAATATTCACAACTATGATACAGCTTTTTCTATCTACTAAGGAAAAATTTAGAATTTGTAAAATTGGTTTAAGAAGGATATTAAGAAAAGAACTTGTTCTGAAAAGATATAATAAAGCCTTTTGAAAAGTAATGCTTAATCTTGGGGTGTGCAAAAAAGTCGCAAAGTAAAGTTGTGGTGAAAAAGATAACTTTTTCAACTTGTAAAATTGGTTTAGGAAGGACATTAAGAAAAAAACTTGTTCTGAAAAGATATAATAAAGCCTTTTGGAAAGTATTGCTTGATGTTTGGGTGTGCAAAAAAGTCATAAAGTAAAGTTGCGGGGAAAAAGATAAGTACTTCAACTTGTAAAATGGGTTTAGGAAGAAAATTACGTAAAGAACTTGTTCTGAAAAGATATAATAAAGCCTTTTGAAAAGTATTGCTTGATGTTGGGGTGTTTGAAAAGCCTTATAGTAAAGTTGTGGGGAAAAGATGAGTACTTCAACTTGTAAAATTGGTTTAGGAAGGACATTACGTAAAGAACTTGTTCTGAAAAGATATAATAAAGCCTATGAAAAGTATTGCTTGATGTTGGGGTATGGAAAAAGTCGTAAAGTAAAGTTGTGGTGAAAAAGATAAGTACTTCAACTTGTAAAATTGGTTTAGGAAGGACATTAAGAAAAGAACTTGTTCTGAAATGCCTTTGAAAAGTATTGCTTGATATTGGGGTGTGCAAAAAGTCGTAAAGTATAGTTATGGAGAAAAGGATGGGTACTTCAACTTGTAAAATGGGTTTAGGAGGTACATTAAGAACTGAACTTGTTCTGAAATACCTTTTGAAAAGTACTGCTTGGTGTTGGGGCATTCAAAAAGCTGTAAAGTAAAGTTGTGGGTGAAAAGGATGGGTACTTCAACTTATAAAACGGATTTAGGAATGACATTAAGAAAGGAACTTGTTCTGAAAAGATATAATAAAGCCTTTTGAAATGTGGGGGCCCCTCTGTGTCTCAAGTGCACAAAAAAGTATTAAAAAATAGGGAGGGGGCTCTTTGGGGGCCCGGGGGGCCTTTGGGGGTCCGGGGGGCTCTTGGGGCACCGGGTGATCCTCTGGGAGCCTGGGAGACCCTTGGGGGCCGGGGGCTTCCTTCGGGGTTGGGGTAGGAGGGCCCTTTGGTGCTGGGTTAGGGGACCTCACAACACTGTTCAAATAGAACTTGTGTATTATAACGGCGAAAGAGTTTCACCCCAAATCATCTTCTAAAATCATCTTCTGAAATACCTCAAATGGTTTTGCTTAAATAATTCCCTAAAATGTCTCAAAACTACTTCGCCCAAATAATCCCTAAACGTAATTTCTACGTGTTCCTTTTGTTTTGGCATCACTGCGCTTTCACATTTGAAATTCCTAGGAAACTCTTTCCCGCGTTAATCTCTTCATCTCATAAATGTTCCTAGCTACACTATTAAGGTTTCGTTAGAATATCAATTTATCTCTCCGACTTAAAGATCAGTGAAGCCGTATTCAAAAATAGAATTTCTATCTCTTTAGAGTCCCACAAAATTCCAAGATAACAAGTGATGTCGTTTGTAATTACTGACACTAAAGATCAACGAAGCCTTATTTAAAAATAGAATATTAATTATTCTCTCTGACCTAAAGAGCGTTTTTCCCCTTTCGTTAATCAATAATTCCCCTTAGAAACAACAAATTAATTCCCCTTTCGTAGATCAATAATTCCCCTTAGAAACAACAAATTAATTCCCCTTTCGTGGATCAATAATTCCCATTAGAAACAACAAATTAATTCCCCTTTCGTGAATCAATAACAAAATTCACCCCGGGAACAATTCTCCTGGACGAGCATCAAAGACATTAATAAACTTCGCCCGGAAACAATTTTCCTGGACGAACACCAAAGACATTAATAAACTTCGTCCGGAGACAATTCTCCTTGAAAATACATCAAAGTGAGAAAAATCCTTTTTTTTCATTCTCAGTGACAAAAACAATTCTGATTGGCTTAGAAGGAGACACGTGATTTGTTTCCCTTTATCGGATCAATAAAATTCCCAATCGATTACGCAATCAAGTTCTCAAAAATCCATTTCCCCTTCGATTACGCAATCAATTTCTCAGAAATCCATTTCCCCTAGGGAGGTTATGCCCATATATGGACCCCCATCCCGAGCTCATGAGGTTAGGCTAGGTTACGCAATCAATTTGTCGGAAACGTGTTCTCCCAGGGGATTCCATGCCCATATATGGTGCCCCGTCGGACTGACAGCACAGGTGTTCTCCCTAGGGACTCCATGCCGATATATGGGGCACCGCTGGGAGTCGATAGGTCATTCCTACTTATATTTGGGGAAATGGTGGGCGTGGAAGGGGTGTTTGTTGCCTTCCAATCATTTTCGACTATTAAAAAGGACACTAGCCATTTCCATTTCCAATCGAATGAGTCATTTTTGAAGTTTCTACGACGAGGTGTTCAGTAAAAGGCTTTCATACCCCCAGGGCATAACTTACAACCCTTGCCTTGAGGGCTCTGGGGGAGTGTCCTCCTCAAAAACATAATTTCTATCTGGAAATCCAAAATACTGAATAAAATGGCTATCTAAAAATTTTGATTGGATGTGTTTGGGGAAAAGATGGGCGAGAGAGGGGGGCTAGTTGCCCTCAAATCACTTTCGACTATTAAAAAGGACACTAGACCTTTGAATTTCCAATCGAATGAGCCCTTTTTCAGGTTTCTGAAGACTGTGGGGGGAGTGTCCTACTCAAAGGTATAATTTCCCGAACTTTAACTACGTGGAACAAAATGCCTATCTCAAAATTTTGATTGGATGTGTTTGGGGAAATGGTGGGCGTGGAAGGGGTGTTAGTTGCCTTCCAATTACTTTTGACTATTAAAAAGGGCACAAGCCATTTCAATTTCTAATCAAATGAGCCCTTTTTGAAATTTCTACGACAACGCGTTCTATAAAAACTTTGTATGCCCCCAGGGCATAACTTAAACTGCTGCTTTTTTTATTGCTTTTGGCTGCTCTTTTGGACTTTATTAATTTTTTTTTGTGGATTCATTCCAAATTATAAACTGATAAATAACTAATATCAGCTAAATTATAACCAGTATCTAAAAGGAGTAAATTTATCAAATTGAAAGACATGATGAACACTTCACATGAGAACACTTCAATTATAATGAAAAAAAAGCTTAATGGTTTATTCGGTATGAAGAAAAATGAAATGCTAGCTATTTATTACTAGTAGTTTTACTACTGATGACGGTCACTGTATATGTGACCGAAATATCTGGTATTTCTTGTGAATTTTTATATACTGTCTATAAAAAGGATTTTTATCCCTATTTTAAACTTTTATTTTATTGGCATGGAAAGGCAGTGTGGTCTCCAAAATTACCGATGTTGAGATTTTCATCCTAGTTTGTCACTTTTAATCCAAGAAAATGTTAGGATACTTAGTATCAGTCATTGAGTTTAAGCTTTGATTTCCAAATGCTCATAAAAATTACAAAATTTGAGAAAGTCGCAACAATAAGTCACATTAAGTCAAAATACTCAAAGACTCCTCTTTGATCCCCACCCACGCTCGAAGCTTCTGCTATGGTCATTTTCATAGAAATCTCCAAAGAGTTTCTTTTTAAAATAGCTTTCAAGCGTAGTTAGGGGTGTTTAGCCTTTTTTGCTTTTCATCAAAGCTTTGAGAAAAGTGTTATAATATTCCAATGTTACATTTGTTATATTTGTGCATATTTTTGGTAATCCTTTGTGGGGTGATCGAAATTTTTAAACCCCTGTAGATGCGTAAGAACTTTGCAACATCTAGCACCCTGAGGTCATAAGACTGTCAAAGACTCCTCCTTGAACCTCCCAAGTTGAAAGCTTTTATTATGACCTGGCCTTTTAATGTAACTTGGGCACG